>WEIV01007293.1:0-24932 GCA_013390005.1 Calyptomena viridis
GCCTGCAGCATCAGGCCACAGAAGTTCTTTCTCTTTTGGAGATTTATTACAAACTGAACTTTCTTGGATGTTTAGTTTCTCAGGTGTGCTATGATCTTAGGATACTGGTACCTAGTGAAGTATTTGGAGGTGAGAGGAAAATAACCTTGCCTAGAATTTTAAAATTATCCTATTTAGGCTGAATGGCAGCTTCCTCTCATTCATGTCTCTTTTTTAATAAAAAAAGTTTACCTGCTGAGAAAAATAATTTTAATAAAAAATCTAACAGAACTGTGAGAGTCCTCACCAAACATAAAGTATGTTACCACATCAGTATTTTGGTTTAGAGATAAAAATTTAGCTAATGATTTTTTAAGTACTAAAGCTAAAATTTGAGAAGAAATCTACTTGAGAAAATGCATTTTGACATCTCATATTTTCAGCTCATATTTTTTACTTTTATTAATTAAATCCACAAATTTGGATTTCCGTAGGAAATAAGTAACTCATACATAGCAATAAGGACTCCTAGGCTGAATAGACTATCTGTGAAGTTTTAGTTTTACCTCAGCCTCAGATGTTTATGGTATCCTTCCAATCCTGCAGAGAATACTTGTGATTTAAATCAGTCATTTGGTTGATCTACAAGACAAAGCCAAGTGTGTCTTCAGAAGCATGTTATTTCCTTTTGTTCTCATATGATATCTAGTCATTTATCAAATGTAAGAGCAAGCACTTTTTGCTGTTCATAGGCTTTCAAATATCTCTTCTATATTCCATAAATAGTAACGGTGGATCTATTTAGCATAGAGGAAAATGGGAGTGTAATTAAGAGGATATGATAGTATTAAAGGAGGAAAAATCTAGGCTGAACGTTAGGTAAATCTTTTTAATGTCATGTTCAGTAGACAGGCAGAAATCTAGTACAAAGTGGTTGAAATAGCTTTCTCTTTTTTTTTCTTTTTTATGTCTGAGAAAAGAGGAAATGCAATGTAAGGAGAAACCTGAATCAGAACAGGAGTTAGCTCAGGGTAGGAGATATTCATCTGAACATTTAAAAGTTCAGTGAGTTGTCTGAGAACGTCATGAGAAGTCTTGCTTTGTGAGCAAGGGATGGTCAGAGTTTGGAAAGTAATTCCATGTCTCAGGTAACTGTCATAGAAAGGAAGAAATCAGTCCCTGGAGAAGCTGCACCCTCTCAGCAGGCTCTTACAGAAGTCACTGTGACAGACCTTTCACCATTTTTTTTATTTTTTCTTCATTTGTAAAGCAGAAGATTAGCAGAAATACCTGCATTACCTGCAAAAGTAAATATGCATCAACGTTGTTGAAAAGATTGGTTAGCACTTGCACGATTACATAGTGCCAGGCTTCTTAGATCCATTTTGAGTGCTGGTTGGTCAGGACAGTTTTTTGAGATGTTTGATTAAGCAACTATCCTGAGCAGTCTGCTCTACTCTCACTGTGTAAACGACTGAGATTTTGTTAAGCATATCCTGCTGCAGTTTACAACCCAGAATCAGTTTTGGATTGCCTGAAAGCAGCCTAAGGCTGTTAACAGTGATGGTTTCAGGATATGCTTCATGTGTGGTTTGCCCATCTATGCAGTGTTAATGGCAACTCATTGGAGAGAATTAGAGCAAACTGAGGATGGTAACTGATCTCTGCCATCAGAGTTTAATTCACCTGCATCGGTGAGACAATGCTTTTCAATTAATTACATCTTTTTCTGACACCTAGCACGGTAGAACACCTGCATTGAAGAGACACAAGACTGAAGATAGCGATTTTGTGAAATTTGCTTCTGTAATTGTACAGGTAGATGGAAACTTTAGGCATGGATCTTTCTCTGAGCACACAGTGCATGTGCTGGTCCTGCTAGAAAAACTTTAATCCTCACGTAGACTTTTAATTTACAGCTGAGGCTGTCAGCAAAATGAATGTCTCTATTACTCCAGAAAATACTATAAGTTTAATGTTGGAGAGTGAGAGAAGGAAAGAATGAGAAAGGGAAGTTACACCTGTTTTTTCTGCCCCCTTATCAGGGAATACAAATTAATTTCATTTCACTGCTACAGAGCCTGTGTTTTCGGACATCCTGACTGATTTACCATTTGCTTTGGTCTATATGTCTTCCTTATGAAAAGTAATGCACGGAAGTTCAAAGTGACTTTGATTCAGTTTGAGTGGTCTAAAAAAAGAGAAAAAAAAATAACTGTCCCTGAACCCTGTGAAAAGAAGCATTTCAGACCAATCAATTTTCTACTTCCTGTGTTTTGTTGTTTATTTTTCTGAGAAAGAAACATTGATTTAAATTAATTGACTGCATATGCTAAGAACTTCCGATTATGGTTTTCAGTTTCTTGTTGTTACTGCTGCAGTTTGTGATGCTTGCACACTTTTTTTAAGTGTCCTGCAGCTTTTTGGCTTTAGTGTGTCTCTGTGGACATTAGTATGTCTTTTCTGTGTACACACAACAAACAAAGGCAGTTTGAGCTAAAAATGAATTTGGGTGTTCCCAGACTACTGACCAACTGTTGGGAAAGGTTTCATAAACATGAACATTTGTAATTCCCTCTGCAAATACCAAAATATTACGGTCTTTTTCCCTTTCCTGAAAAGTTTCTTGTTTTCCTTATGCCCTTTTCTGTTACTCTTCTCTTGACAGTTGGGTTTAATCTCCTCACAACAAGATAGAGCTCAAACTAACTCAAATCCTGCCCCAGCTGTACCTCTGGCTGTTAAATTCCTGAAAGAATTTGCCTATTTGGCAGATGGTGGTGTCAGTAGAGAAAGATTTCTTGCCAGGTGAAAGCTTGATGCATAAAGATATGGTTTATGAGAATTAGATCACTTTTTGTTGCAGAGGGCCTTCTTGAGGGATCTTAGTAAGAAGAGGCAATGCCTGCGCTTAAAAAGTAAGAGTTCATTCTCCATGTGCAATGTAAATAATTTTTGCAAAAATATGTGACTTCTGTTTGAATCATGGATATTGGCAAGAATGAGGGACATATTAGGTGAATGATGCAGTCAGTTTATTTTCCCAATGAACAGATGGCATCTGCATCTTTTAATAACAAATTTTGCCCTCTGTCTCCTCGGTAAAACAATGAGGTTCCATGCAAAGGTTTTTAATTTGTGACTATTCATCTTTTGGAGATAAAATCTTTTTTAGCTACTGAAGTATGTTCACTCTTTTGCAAATACAGAGGAAAGCAGAATGAAAGGAGCATGTTGCAAAGCACCTTCCTTGAAATAATTGATCCTTGACCAACAGCAGGAATTACAGCTGAAGGCATCAAGCCTCAAGAAGGCATTTTACATCTTACAGAAGAACAGAATAGGAACTATAAAACCAAAATTCAAAAGGTCATAGACTACATTTGAAATACAAATCAGTAGGGTCTGTGTACATGCATTTCCAGCCTAGGTATGTGGGGAGGGGATTATTTACTTTAGTTTTGCCAGGCTTACTGGACAGATTTCACAAGATTGTAGAACTGGGTGAGAGGATGGATCATGGTAAAATTGGTAAAACGTCAGGAAGTTGTGTACTTAATTGTTTGTGACTTTAAACCCCCAGTTGTGATGCACTGATGAGGAAATGAAAAAACCAATAACATAAGGTCTTTTGAAATGAGAGATCAGGGTCTGATTGTTAACTGGTGGTAGAAAAGTTGTGTCAGGGATTATAATAAAATAGAACAAAGTACCTGTAACTTCAGTATTTTTCTGTCTTCATTATCACTGTGCATATAGGATTTTAAAGGATTTGGGGGGCTACCCAGTCAATTATTTTCTATCACAAATAATCATATCTCACAGAATTCTATTTTAAATATACACCATTTCAGAAATTGTTTTGATAATGTAAGCAAAGGTGTAGAATACTGAACTTTTGAAACTCTACTCATTTAGTACCCATAGCTTCTATCTTTATTGAATATTTCTGAAATAAAATGGCAAATATTGTAAAGCAATTTAATTTTTTAAGTCCCTCATAATGGCTACCCTCTCAGTGAGTGGTTTATTTTATGGTTATCTTTCACTGAAGGTCACTGTTGTAACGATATTGCAGACCTGGTTAACTGTTTAAGCATACCTCTCAAGATTAAATGAACAGAGACCAAGAAGAAATGTGTGCATTGTTCTTCCTAGTGAAAATTAAGTCATAAGGTGTCCTACAACACAGTAGCCCTCTCTCTAAAATATGTCAGTTCTGTGAAGGAGAGATTTTCTCAGGTAGAAATAATTACCTGAGTGTTTTTCCTTGATTTAATTTGAACAGAGAATTTAATGAAAAACTTAAGTACAGGTTTCAAATACTGGTTTCTTGGATCCTATGGCTTTGACTTTTTTAGCTCCTATGTCTACTGACTTTTCTTGATAGCTTAAAGATTCAAATAGACAATGAAAAACTCCTGTCCTCTTGTAACTTTATAAAAGCATGCCCAAACCCTAGTGACCTTCAAAGGTGGACCTGCATACCAATCAGATGCATCAGGTGCTTTGTTCTCAATATGCATATGGGATTGTTTCAGCCACTTGAGTTTAATTTGAGAACTGTGGGTTTGCTTTTTTTTTAATTGTATTTAAGATTAAAAGAATTTCTGTTTATGAAAGCGGATATGAGGCTCAAAGTGAAGTCCTGACTCATACAGTTCTTTTCTATTGCCAACAATTATGCTAATAGAAAAAAAAAAAACCTGCAAGATTTGCTGATAGGCAAGAATGGTCTAGAGAAAAATGTGTTTTAGTTTGGTTTGATTTGTCTTCTTCCAGGAAGATATATGTGCTCCATCTTTTGTCTAGATTTTATTATCTTTCTAAATCACTGTAGAACAGAAGAGTTTTCCAGTACACATGAACAGCCATCCTTGCTAATGTCTATCAATTTGCCTTTTTGGATGTTAGCACTGCTAGGCAGTTCCATGAGAAAAAGCAAAGCTAGCACTATTAAATTGACAGAAAACAGTGGTGGTCTAAGAACTGTATCATTTCATATATTTAACCAAGGCTCTGTAATGTTTGCCTGGTTTTCTATATTCAGACCCACAATCTACTGCAAATGATCATTATGTGTCTCAGTCCATTGATACAAAGTAAGGAAATGACCTCTGTTTGCTGCTACGGAAATAACAAATTTCTGCTATTTCATCATTTTAGTTAAGTTCCTGCACTTCATTCTTGTGCCTGTTGCAGTGTGTTCATTTAACTGTATGATTTAAAATGGAGAGCATTTGGCTAATTAGCAGGCAGCTGTTCACTTAAGTAAATGACTCATAGGGTGATATTTATGGTGCATAACTATTTTTCAAGCCTGGAGAAACTTTGAAAAAAAAAAAAAGACACAAAAGCAGATGTTTATGCTTCTACATTCATGAAGAATGCCGTGAAAACCAACTGCTGCTTTCATTTAATGACATTTTTCTCAAAACTTATTGATAAATTGGAAACCACAGCTTTTAACTATTATCTTTCAAAATTAATGAAATACGCTGTAAAGGAAAAATACAAAATACCTGATTTCTAGTACTCCTGTGAGCTAAATATGTAAAATGAATGATCAGACATCATGTAAAGAGGCCTCAAAGTTTATGATATGTATAGGCTTAATTAACAGAGTACAGGAACTTGCAATTTGACTAAAGCCTATTTGGTTTTTTTACTTTACAAAACTATTTTGTATAATGTAGTTCAACTACAAATTTGTAAAATATCTATCCCCATAAGCATAATATAGATTCCATTTTAAAACAGCATTACTACAGCTAAATTCCTATAGTGTTCTCTTTGGTCTGCTTTGGGAGTTTATAACATTATAGACTTTAGCATTTACAAGCAGGATGTTCTGAAATTGCCCATTAAGACTACTTGGTACCCATGGTTTTACTCCTCGTGAGCTGATTGTCACAGAATCTAAGACATCATCTTGGTGTTTTGGGAAGGGTTTGAGGTTTTCTCCCCTCTTCCCTCCACTCTAATTTGCCTGCCATCTGTCCTGTGTGCCTCTCCTGCTGTTGAGTACTCTTCCACAGTTCCTTTTATCTCTCCTCTGCCTGATTTAATGCCTGAGCTTCTGGATGTGCAGATCACTCAACCATAGCTCAGGTACAGTATAGAATCTGTTTTGAACAACAAAAAAAAATATAAAGGAGAAAACTTCCTGTGTTCTCCCCCACACTCTTTCTCCTTTAAAACTAGGCAGCGCCAGCTGCTAATTTAAGATTTCTGAGACCATACTGAGTTGTGAGTACAAAGTTCTTGGTCTTCTACAAAGTTTCATTGCCGGAGGGATTAGGTGGGTGGATAGTTTCTTTTTTCATTTGTTATACTTCTACACCCTGCTTTCAAATTCTTCTGAGACTTTTTATAAAAGTTGTTGGTTAAAATACACAGGTTTTAGTCATTTTGAAAGGACTTAATCTTTCTCATACAAATGAAAGGAATCTTTAAAAATGGCATATTGTAAGACCCTGGGTCTAAGCCACGTCCTCAGCCAGGAGTTTTATTTTTAAAAAATATACAGAGTTCTTTAAAAACCTTGAGATGGTGTAAAGAGAAGAAGCCACACATTTTTCCTCAGGAGGTACTTTTACTGATAATTTAGGGGAGAAAATAAGAGACCTTGGCAAACATTCAAAACGACATCATACAAGCAAGAAAAAGGATTCCACCAAAGCACTGACCCAGCATATGCCAATCCACACCACTTAGCAAAATCCAATCCCTCCAGCCTTAAAATACCCAGATTATATAGCTACCATTGGAACCTTGTGGAAGACCAGCTCTCACATGTCCAGATGGCAGGGCCAGACCACATGGAGAGTGTATGCCTTTGGTTTTGTCTGCCTTGGTCCTTGTGGCCACCTCACCCCACCTCCAGCCCACTGGCCATTCTGAGGCTCTGGGGCAGGATGAGGGACAGTGTTCCCACTGTCCCAGCCAATGTGAGACTGGGTCAGGGGCCCCAGGAGATGCGGTGTGTGTTGAAGTGTTCCCGGGCTTTTTTGACTGGCAGCTGCGATGGGCCCTACCCCATGAGGCTCACAGGGGCTGACATGTGGGAAATGACATTACCTCACTTCTGTGAGATTTGACCCATCCTTTTCCCCCACCACACAACACACACACCCAAGTTGGTTCCAACCTAATGGTTCAGTGACTCACACATATGTACCTTCTATCACAAAATCTATTTTAAGGGTTGGGTTTTTTGGGGTTTTTCTCCCACTAGGATAAAAAGAAAGGACATTTGCTTTATGTAACCAGGTATGCAGTTTAAAATTTTAGAAATACTCTTTAAGAAGGAGAATAAAATCATTGTAGGATAGGCATCTGTTAAATAATTATTACATCTTTAAAAAGGAACCTGGGGTGAATCACTGTTTTGTGACTATGGATTAATGGACTCAGCAGAATTCATCTGCAGTTTATTTTGTTCAACAAAAATTATTTTAAGCTGACTTGTTGCTGATTGGATAGTCAGTAGCAACCTTCAAGGAATTGTAACCAGTATATCCAACCCTCCATAAACTGGAACTGCTTTACCATGCTTTGTCACTGTATTCTCTGTGACTCGTCTGGAAAAATATCTTTTGGTTCAGTTTGGAAGTGAGGTCTACCAAAATGGAATGGAAAAGCATGTAAAGCCTAGATGTATGTAACAGAATTGGAGGTTTGTTATTCTTTTATCACCTGATATAGTAACTATTTTATAAATTCACAGTCATAGCTCACAGTCACCTTTCATTACCTTGGCATATAAAATGACTATCCTAACTTTCTAAATAAAAAGCAAGAAGACAGCAGAAGATTGGAAAAGCACATGGTGTTGTAAAGATAAAACATTGAGTTAAACTACTAGCCTTCAGAAGACAAATAATCTCTCTAGACTGAGAATATTTTAAGATTTCACTTTTCACAGCTCAACAGCTTTGGAACAATTTCTTAAGTAAGACTTTACATCTGTTGTAATGGTTATTCTATGATATATTTGAAATAAAGAGTGTGTTCTGTATAAAGCAAGATTTCAACAACCTTATAAAGATAATAAAAATGATCAGTTAAAAACCGTGGGAGACTCTTGTAAAATGCAAGATTGAGCTTGTTTAGTGCATAGTTGCTTCTTCATTGCCCTGAATGTTATTTGACTTAAAGATTGCCACAAATCAGGCAGTAGTTGAACTGAAAAATACTAAAGAAATTCTATTAGAAATATGGTTAGGTGAGATATCTTTAGCAGATAGAAGAATAATCTGCTAGGTGGCTAGTATATAATTACATCCAGAATGAGAGAATATTCAAAACATGTAGGAAAATTGTATCTAGACAATATGGATTTAAATGGAGGATAGAAAAATGTTCATGATAATACTAGAACTGTAGTATAAATAACAAGACATCTCCACTTGTTGTGGTAATCCACATGCAATGGTAACACATGGTCATGTAAACTTCTATATATGCCCATTAGATGAGTAGTTAATAGCTCATCCCATTTTATACTAGTTTTCTGATATTTAATGTTGTAAAGGCTATGGCTCAGTCCCTCAGTGCCACAGTAGTAGTGAGCAGTACATAACAGAAGTAACAGCAAAGTTCTGTTGTATTTCCACCTCAGGGTTCTGAGCAAGCTGGTGAAAGAGCTCACTAAACCATTCTCCATCATTTGTCATCCCTTCTGGTTAAACCAGGGAGATCCCAATTCACTAGAGTGTGGCCAATGTGACATCCATTCACAAGAAGGGTTTGAAAGAGGATCCAGGGAACTACAGCTGACCTCTGTGCTAGGGAAGGTTATGGAACAGATCACCTTGAGTGCCATCACACACAACGTACAGGACAACAGAGGATCAAGCCCAGTCAGCATGGGTTGGGGAAAGGCAGATTCATCTCCTTTTATGACTAGGTGACCTGGCTAGCAGATGAGGGAAAGGTTGTAGTCTACCTGGACGTCAGCAAAGCCTGTGACACTGTCTCCCCTGGCATACTCCCAGAGAAGCCTGGACAGGTGCACTCTTCACTGGATTAAAAACTGTCTGGATGGTCAGGCCCAGAGACTGATGGTGAATGCAGTTAAACCTAGCGGGCATACAGACACTAATGGTGTTCACCAGGGCTCAGTACTGGGGTCAGTCCTACTAAATATCTTCATCGATGATCTGAATTAGGGGATCAAGTGCACCCTCAGTAAGTTCACAGACAACACTCAATTGTGCAGGAGTGTTAATCTGCTGGAAGGCAGGAAGGATCTGCAGAAGCATCTGGACAGGCTGAATTGATGGACCAAGGTCAGTTGTATGAGGTAAAATAAGGCCAAGTGCTAAGTTCAACACCTGGATCACATGCAGGATTACAGGCAGAGTGACTGGTGGAAAAGGACCTGGAGGAGCTGCTCAACAGCAGCTAAACATGAGTCAGGCCAAGTCAATGGCATTCTGTCTTGTATCAGAAATAATGTGGCCAGCAGGACTAGAGAAGTGATTGTCCTTCCGTACTCAGCACTGGTGAAGCCACACCTCAAATCCTTTATTCAGTTTTGTGCCCCTCACTACAAGAAAGAGATTGAGGTGCTGGAATATGTCTGGAGAGGGAAATGAAGCTGGTGAAGAATCTAGAGAGTGAGTCATATGAGGGAGTAACTGAGGGAGCTGGAGTTATTTAGTCTGGAGAAGTGGAAGACCTTATCACTATCTACAACTGCCTGAAAGGTGGTTGTAGAAGGTGAGGGTCGGCCTCTTCTCCCAGGCAACAAGTGACAAAAAAAGAGGATATAATCTCAAGCTGTATCAAGGGCAGTTCAGGTTGGATGTCAGGAAGAATTTCATCATGAAAGGGTGGTTAAGCATTGGAACAAGATGCCAGGGAGGTGATGGAGTCACCATCCCTGGACATGTTCAAGAAACAACTGGACATGGCACTTAGTGAATGTTTGTGTGCATGGTGGTGTTCAGTCAAAGGTTGAACTTGAAGATCTTAGAAGTCTTTTGATGTTGTTATGATTCACCAGTTAATTTTTCTGACTTCAGTTCTGTATATTTTTAATAGAAAAATATCAGATCTCTAAGATTTAATATGAAATACTGCATCTCCATTGGAACATAAAGGTGTAATCTCTGCTTAACAATTTCTAGTAAAGGTTCTATGTTCGTCTTTTTGTTAAAGGGATAAATTATAAGACTTCCAGCAAGGGAGGAATATCTTTTCCAGCTTATTTGAAATTTACTGTCTTTATGCAGTCCACACATGCATTCAGTGAGCCGGCAGCATGTAGAGTGTTTGAGAACATCTTCCTCAAATAAATTTGCATTATTAATGAAACTAGATTGAGTTTGGGAAGGAGTGCACTTTTAGCTGTTGGCACCTGTTACTCCATCAGTATATGTCTACAAAAATCAAGGTAGGAGTTTGTTTAGCACCCAAGAAAAGGATTTATAGAGGTGATGAATTAACATGGTATTTGGCTTTTTGTGTCATGTATAATGATTACTGATCAACTCTGCAGCAGACTTCATTGCTGTTTTTTTTTAGTAGAAAGTATATTACTGCTTATCTAAGAAAAATAAAAAGCGCAGTATATAAGGTATATTTGAGACGGTGAATTTAAGCTCACAAGTCCTGCCATTTGTCAAAATTAATTTGAATGTGTTGGAATAGGAAAAAGATAATGAGAATGAAATTGTTCATGTATTGAAGAGGCCAAATTACTCAACAAGTAAATCTAGAATTTTTTGAAAGAAAATTATTGGAGCATATTGGCATCCAAACACAAACAAAATACTTCAACTCCCAAGTTTTACACATACAAAGATGATGAGAATGAGATGGAGGAGAAGAAGAGAGTTCTGGTATTCAAAATTGGACTATTACCTGAGATAAATAAATAGCACCTAAACCTGAAAAGGCTCCAAAATAAAAAGGAGACAGTCTCCAGACTTAATATACGGAGATTATGTGAGAAGACTACTAGCTTACTTATGTTGTCAGACTTCAATATTTCTTATAAAAACTAAACAAAAGCCAAATGCTAAATCTAGTTTTTAAATCTGCAGTTTCATAATTCTCAGTCTTTACAGAAAGATTCTATGAATTTATGACTTTCCAGTGAAATTGCATAATTGAGAAACAGTACAGTGACAACTGAGCCAAATTAAACTCCTTGCTTTCAAAAAAATATAACCTTTCACCACTAGATTAGACCAGTAGCTCTTCTAGGTGCAGTGTCAGTGAGGGGTTTGCTTAATTATTTATAGGCTAAGATTAATTAAATATTAATCACTTTAGCAATTGTTGGTACACCAGATTTGCTAAATACACCATTGCTGGTATAAGACAGGCAGAAGGCACTTTCATGTATCTGCTACCCAAAGTAATAAAGGATTAACAACAATATACATACCATGGGATGTTATTTCATTGTACAGATGTCCTGGGCAATGATTCCTAACATAAGAATTGAAAGTCTTTATTAATGCATACGCATTCAGTCTAGACCAGGCCACCTTGAAACAGCGAGACGGCTGCTGACTGGCAGAACTGTAAACCTCAAGGCAGTCTCTGGAGGGGACATTTCAAGTTCCTGCTCATGGGTGGCAGGATTTCTCATAGGAAAGAGAGTTTTCTAAAAACCAGTTTGAACATTGCTAATTACCAACAGAAATTGCTCCTGTTACATAGACCATTTAGTTACACTGAGCTAGAAAACACAAACATGTATTTGAGGTTTTGGCAACAGGGAGGCTTTGCTCTTGTGGTTATTTGCAATGGAAATCATGTGCAGTTCCACTTGGCTGGAAGAGAGAAACTCTAGAGAGCCACCAGCTAAACACTGCAGAGAAACTTCTGTATTGCCAGAAACCTATGGGGCTGAGGCTGCTGCTCCCTGCTTCCTTTCAGTACTTCTGCCTCGTGTGTCTGTTTGAGAAGTCTGTAGTAACCTAAAATGGCTCCTCCCCAAGGAAAGCTTCTCCAAAAGGAAAGCTTTCAAAGAAATGGCAATATTGCCTCTTACTGTCTACTTTGAGAGATTAAGGGAAATATATAGTAGAAAGAGTTTGCTTTTTCCTAATGGACCTAAAAAGTAATTCTAGGGAATAAATGATTTAGCACAATTTCAAGCTTTTGCCCAAAGTTCCAGCAAAACTGCATGATTTACTTTAGCCTAAGTACATGATTGATACTTTCATTTGGTAAATCTCCATAAAAATATTTTTGTGAGTTTTTAAAGTGGTGCAGGCATACACGTGTCTCATCCCTGTAGTAATGTGAGTGGGTTATTTTTTTCCTCTTTGACTTTGCTTCATGTTCTTCAAATGGAAAATTGGTTTCCATTGTTTTCCATAGCATCCTTCTTTACACTTGTGATAGGAGAAGCAAGTAAGTTCTGTGAAACTTAGATCTAGGCAGTCACTGTATGCCTCTGCACATCTTTTTCAGCACAAATGATTCTATGCATAAACGTATTTTCCTCCTTTTAAAATAGCCACAGTAATCCCTTGCCAAATAAACCTCAATTTTATCTAGTCTTAAGTAATTTATCTTTTTTTCCCTTTGTACATCTACAGTAACTGAAATGTCAGTCTCAAAAAATAAATTATTTTGCAGAATGTCAGCAGTAGGCCATATCTCTCACACATACGGACTGTAGAGGAGAATTGTTTAAACAGGCATTAGATCTTACGAAGTAAGTAATTCCTTTTCATTCAAGAGCAAAGAATAGAAAACAAGGACTAAAAGAGCCTTGAACCCAGGGTTTGGTGAGGGTGAGAAGCGAGCTACTTTCTGCTGAATAGCTTGGATTCACACTGGGCCAGGATCTATGAGCATAAAAGTTCACTAGTATTTCAGCTAAACAGAGCCTCTAGGAGATGGCTACAGTTGGATTTTTTTGTTTGTGACATTTTGTGAACATCTGTTATTATATGTTTAATGATTACCAGAGCTGCTTTGCAAAAAGAAAATTATACTTTATGTGGGAGGGCGTATAAGTGTAAGTATTTGTGTGTCATGCAAGGACTGTATGCAGGAAGGTGTTTCCTTTAATGGCTAAGCTGCCAGTTAACTCTAAAAAAAAATAAATGGATGCATTGAGGACACCATGCTGAAGGCCAAGAGGCTGTTTATTGGGCATTCAGGTCCTCTGGAATTTTGTGACCGCAATGTATTTTAATCATTCCAAATCTACAGTTTAAGCTTAAGCTGAGACCCTCAAAATTTATATCTCTTTTTTTTAAGTCTCCATTTTAGAAATTATATTCCCATAGAAAAAAAAAATCTAAACCCCATTTTTTTTCAGTGCATTGTAAGTGCCTCACTATTTTTCTCGTTTGGAAACATCCTTCCAAGACACAGAAGAGAAGTCAAGACCTGCACTAGTTCCTGCACCTTACCAAAAAAAAAGATGGTGTTCCCAGAAGATTTCTCTTCCACAGATGGAAGATTAGTTTTTAGATATCTATAATATACTGACTGGAAGTCTACATGGCTAACATCTGCTTGGTTATACATACATGTGTGTGTGTAGGTGTATGTGTTTGTGTGTGTATACAGGCACCTTTTGTCCATTTGGCAATAGTTGAAAGGATTTCTGAAGGTACCAGATTCCATGCATGTGTAACACATTGCTTTTATGCCTTCTCGAGCAGTATCTGCTTGTATAGCACATAACATGACTTTATTCTTTTATAGCATGTCAACTGACAGAAATGAGAACAAATCCCATTCAAGTTTGCTTTTTGGCCAAATGAGCCTGTTGGTAATTTTCTGACTGAATTTTGAGATGCTATCTTTTAGCCACTGTAAGAGGAATATTCAAGAAGCTAATACATTATATTTCAAAATAAAGCAGAATTCAGAATTCATCACTGAATTCAACTGTTTTTAAGCCAGGCCTTTCAAAATAGAGATGTTATCTTAAATATTTTTTTTTCATATAGTGAATAGTTAGAACAAACTTATAGATTAATTTAGGACACATCTAATTCCACGTGACATGCAGAGACCCCCTAATTTGTTGAGGATTTAGATATCTATGGGAAAACAATTTGTGCACTTATTCAACCATCATAGTTTGTTTTAACTTTATTGTTGGTTTTAGTTTTATCACTGTATTGATCACTCGTGAAATGCTAGAGATACATACTGCAAATACCCCCATATTTTTCTTGGTAAATCTGAATTAATAGATAAGATAATCAAAAATTGTGTCATCCATCAGAAATTCAATCTTGTCAAATTAGAAACCATTACCTCTGGGTGATATTTTGTCAAATCAGTCTCACCAGAAGTATTGGATTAAGTCACAAAATCTGTTCAGAAAAAATAGGCAGAGAAGTAACCTTATTTATCATTGAAACAAATGCAGTAGTGTACCATGTTTATTTTTATTTATGCTGGCAGACAGCAAGTGACATAGTGCCAGGAAAAACTCCAAGAACACAACTTTAAACTCTACTTTCAATATGACTTCTTTCAGCTTATTTGGCCATGACTCCATTGTTGAATTATTCAGGTACTGCTCTTGCTGGCAATACTTTTGTTACTATAAGTCACCATTTAATATATGTCAGAAAAGTTAACCATTTTTTCTGAAGGAAGAATGTCAACTTTCCATACAGCTGGGATGCTCAGTAATCTAGAACAAGGTGGCTGTAAATAATTTTTAATATCTTTGGTTTTTCCACAGTAACATTAGTATTACCTGAGCATTTCTGTCTTTCTTTTAGGAAAAAGCTTGGAGACTTTTTTCTGTGTGAAAATAGCAGAAATTTCTTTTTAGTCAGAACTCTCAAAGGAGTGAACACTAGAAATAGCCCAAGTGCTACTGAGGATAAAACACAGCTTACACAACTGGAGCGAAACACAATTTGTATGAATCCATAATGCGAGCAGAGTTTAAGAGGTACTGCAAGGTGACTCCCCATACTCGAAACTCAGAAGAGCAAATTGACTGAAAATCCTAGTCAAGCATAGAATATAATCATTTTAAATCCAGGAAAGTCCTTCCTTGTCTGAGAAAGGCAGGAAAAGAGAGGATATAAATACTCCTTAACCCAGTCTGGTTGTGTCTTCTTCATGAGGTTAAAACTCACACCTATAAGGCCACAATTTTGGCAAAGAATAAAACCTTTTTCTAGTCCCTGAAACATAGCAGGTAGATTGGGGAGCACATAATGAGTCCTATGTCAGTGAAAATGCTGAATCTCAATAGAAACAAACTTAGTCTTGAAAATATAAACACAAATACTAGTATCTGTTGTTTCTCATGCCTTATACCCATTTTGGTGGGACAGCCATTGGTTCATTAAAACATAGGTACATCCCAAAGACGCCAGCAGAAGCCAGCTCTCTTACCTCAGTCTCTCCAGGAGATAATTTGTTTTCCTAGTGCTGTAGTCCCTGTCTCCTTATCAAGCCAAGTTTTTTTCAGTTAGCTGCAAAACAGTCCAATGTTTTGGCCTTTTAAAATGGACTCTGGTCAGTTTTGATGCAGTTATGTCTTCTTGTGGTGCTTCTTTCAGTATAGAGGTGTGTTCATTTGCACGGACATCATGTATTCAACTTTGGCTTCTGTTTTTGTCCCAGTAAATTACCTAGTGTCAAATTCAAAGTAGCTTAGTTTCTTCAAAAGACTCTCTTCTGTAAGCAATTCTGTGTGGTTTCTTTAGGCCAGAGCAGTTAAGTTCAAAATTGTGTCTGTTTTGATGACAGTGTCCTCAGCTGTTCCTCACAGGACATTGCTTCCAACTCTCACCAACTTTGTTGCCCTCCTCAGGACACATTCAAGGACCTTCACGTCCTTCTTAGATTGTGGGGCCCAGAACTGCTCAGAGCGCTTGAGGTGAGGCCACACCAATGCTGAATACAGAGGAATAATTACCTTTTTTGGCCAGCTGGTTGGATGCACCCCAGAGTGGGATTTGCCCTCCAGACTGCTGAGGTACACACTGCTGGGTCACACTGAGCCAACCAGCACCCCAGGTCCCTCTCTGCAGGGCTGCTCTCCAGCCACTCTCCCAGTTTGTACTTTTTTCCAGTATTACTTAGTTTCAGCTGCAGAATCCAGCATTTGGACTTGTTAAATTTCATCTCATCCATCATAGCCCAATGCTCCAATACATCAAGATCCCTCTACAAGGCCTCTTGTCCCTCAAGAAAGTGAGCAGCACCTCACAGTTTGTTATCATCAACAAACTTGCTAATGACGCATTCAGCTCCTGCATCCAGAGAAGAATACAATGAACAGTATCAAAAGCCTTACTAAAAATCCAGAAAAACCACATCCATTATGTTCCCTTCATCTACTGCATGGAAAACATTACCATAGAAAGATACGAAATTAGTTAGACAGGACTTTCCCTTTGTGAACTCATGTTGACTGTGCCTGCTGATTGCATTTTCCTTTAAATGCCTTTGAACAGTACCAAATATGATCTCCATCATTTTTCCAGGAACTGAGGTTAGACCAACAGGTCTGTAGGTTCCTCAGCCTTGCCTCATGCCCTCCTTATAAACTGGAATACTGCTGGCTAGCTTCCAGTTAGCAGGCACCTTCCCAGACTTCCACAACCTTTGATATATAATTGAGAGCAGCCCTGCTGTAACATCCGCTATCACTGGTAGATAAAAAATTAGATATAACCGAACAATGTTCTCTTGCAGCCCAAAAAGCAAATTCTATATTTGGCTGCATCAGAAGAAGTGTGGCCAGCAGATTGAATGAGGTGATTCTGCCCCTCTACTCCACTCTCTTGAGACCCCTACCTCAAGTGCTGCATCCAGATGGGGAGCCTCCACTATAAGAAGAACATTTTTATGTTGGAACAAGTCCTGAGGAGGGCCATGAAGATGGTCAGAGAGACTGGAGCACCTCTACTGTGAGGAAAGAGTTGGGGCTGCTCAGCCCAGAGAAGAGAAGGCTCTGGGATGACCTTACGGCAGCCTTTCAAGTACTTAAAGAAGGGTTAAAAGAAAGATGAAGAGAGACTTTCTGTCCACTTTAGTGGCAGGACAAGGGGAAATGACTTCACACTGAAAGAAGGTGGATTGGATATAAGGAAGAAATTTTTCACAATGAGGGTGGTAAGACATTGGAACAGGCTACTCTGAGAAGGTGTGGATGCCTCATCCAGCCTGTAAGTGTTTAAAGCTGGGTTAGATGGGACTTTGAGGAACCTTGTCTAGTGGAAGATATTCCTGCCCATGACAGGGGGGTTGGAACTAGATGATCTTTCAAAGTTCCTTCTGAACTAAACCATTCTGTGATTCTGTTATTCTGTGATGTTACAGAATTTTGAAGGAGTATCAGTAATAGCTCTGGTGACATGGAAAATTCAAATTCCTACTTGGAATGCGCCAACCTAAGCTAAAATATGCATAAGCATATTTTTTCCTCCTAACTTCTTCCAACTGATATTATTTTATCTTGCTCAAACAACAGACACTTAGTTTTAGAATTGTTATCTATTACTGTGTTTAAAAACAGAGAAGTATTTTGAATTTTCAAATTTCTCTCTTTTATTTTTTGAAAATTTTTTTATATTTCTCATTCTTCTCTACCAGGTCACACTTCTGTTTTAAAGACATTTTACAGGCAAACATTTTTAAGTTAGCCTTAGTGTTATTGAACCTTACCTTTATGTGTGTATCTACCATATATATCACAAAGGGCAAATATATAGTTTCAAGCTACAGCTGGTGGAAAAGTTAGCTTATAAATACATATATCCATGAAGTTCATGGCCCAGAATGCCACTGAAAGTATTACAAAAGTGTAATGACACCCATTTATTCTTAGAAATGAATTTTTTCATTTTTATGAAATGAATGGAAATGGAATGGAAAAAAGTCTCCATTCATTCTTAGAAAACCTGTATTTTGTACAAAAGAATAAGAAAGTCTCTAATGTCCAGTTTTTCTATTCATAATGGGCTGGGCACAGTCTGTATTTTAAAAGGGCTTTAACTTTTTTCCTTGTGTCTATCCTGAAAAATAATTTGGAAAAAAATTTTTAATTCTCCACTGAAATATAATGTTATGATGTTTCTAAATGTGTGAGCCCAGTCAAACAAACTCCAATCTTGGGGAAACAAATATGCTTTATATCATATTTTGGCTTTTACAAAATTCCAGGTGATATGCTCAGATGTTTATGCCAAGGAAGAAAATAGATTGTTTCCAAATAAAATGCGTCTTTGATATAAATCTACAACTTATAAAGCAGAGATTGAATACTTTATCCCATGCATCATGACTTTTCCTGCATCCTTAACAAAAACTTCAAATATGTAAAAGATACATTTCATTTTGCTTTCTTTTCAATGCACTGACAGTGTCAAAAGTATCACTCAAACTCATGTGTGGTATTTTTCTAAGTGGTCACTTGTTATGCAAAGAAATATGAATTTAGGTTATGAAATGTTTGTCTTCTTGCATATACTTTTGCTTAAATTATTTATGAAATCTCTCCTGCCAAAACAGGAAAGAAAATTGCACTTTTGGAATCAACACAGTGTTGTTTGTTATTCCTTAAGATGTTTTGCGTCTTGTAAGTGTTAATGATGTCTCTTTCCAACTCCACTCAAAAGTTTTTCAAAGCCCATTTTAATCATGCAATGTATCATCACATGAACACTTGACAGAGTGTCTGACCCCATTGAAGCTGACTGCTAAACATCCTTTGACTTCAGGAGAGGAAACAGCAGAATGAATCTGGTGGGTTTTCAAGGATAACTTGAGTTACACCAACAAAACAGTGCATTTCTCCTGTTATGATAACTGGTTCAGCTGGAAACTTTCAGGTTTATGTGGAGTTGACAGAAAGGCCAGATTTTTATTCTAACTGTCAGTAAGGTGCTAGTTTCAAAAAAAAAAAAAAAAAAGTGAAATTTTCTACCTAGATTTCAATATAGACAGTTCTGTCCTTTTCTTTTTGCAGTAGACACAAAGGTAAAATAGGATTTGGGATTTTTTGAAGTCTCAATAGGAGATATTTGTCAATTTAAGCTTTACATTCTATAAATAACTATTTCCTTAGCCTCAGGAAACATAGAAAACTAACATTTGGGGGGTTCATAACATCAACTGACTTCTCAGGATGCTTCTTTATTAGCTTTTTTCACCTGTCTTATCAAAACTACCCACCTTGCAGGAGTACAATGAACAGTTGCAAAAAATAGCAATACAGAAGAATAATGAGGGTTCATACCAGCAATGCAATCATTTTTTTTTTCCCTGAGTGTGTTTTATTCCAGATTCAAGTGGAAGGCCCCTTTCTTGCAAAACTTTAATATTCATCATTTGAAAACAAGAGTCTTCCTTTGAGCACATCTGCAGTACAAACAGGAAAGGGCATAGTAGAGAAATCCTCACAGTGGGTAGGTGACCTTGCTGAGATTGCAATTATGTCTCTACTTGAAATAGTGAAGCAGCTCATTTGAAGCTGTTTGCTTCCTTGCAGCTTGAAAACAGTTAACTGAAGGCTCATTCCACTAGCAGCAGGTAGTCTCAGTGGAGATCCAAACTCTTGAGTCGTTGCTCACATCATTGTGACAAAAATAATGTCACTCAAGGTTCTTCATTATACCAGTGCCTTAAACTCTAATCCTTAACAGATTATCGTATTTTCTTTTATGTATTTTATTAAAATACAGTGAAAGCTCATTTATTGTAGCCAATTCGGCTGCAAGCATTGAGTCAAAAGTACTAGTTCTATGCTCTGCACAGTAAATGTATAATTGTTTACCCTTTCCTTTCAATCAAGTTGCTTGGTCAGTTATGTCTCTAATTTAAAGAGATTAAGGCACTCTAACAACCAATAGGAAACTAGAAAGTGACAGCAAGATTTCTCTCTGCACTAAGTGTTTCAGCATTGAAACATGCTGGAGCAGTAACATACCTGTAGGAATAAAGCACATTTCTCAGGTAATTCAGCTAAATTCCTTTACTGCACATACCTGGCCCTGGATGTGCATATATACTAAAACCTGCATTTACAGTATTTTGGTGTGGTTGCTCTGGTACTTCAAAGATCTGTTCTCTCTGCTGCATTTTTACACATTAAAAGCAATGCTATTACTGTGAGATGAGCTTCCAAGTAGATCCTAGAAGTATAAGGGTGAGGGTTAGGTCAGCATTTGGAAGAAATTAAAACCTTCTAAATTTAAAAAAAAAACCTCCACACCGTCTTAACTCTGCAATTGCACTTTTTGTCAATTTAGTGAGCAACATAATATAGTCTCTTAATAGGCAGTTTGGCAACCTATGGCTTTTTAGGTGCCTGAGGAAAAGTAATATTACACACTTCTACTACATCTTTAAGAATAGTCTTTCTGCTTAGAAAATTCCCCTAATAGACCACTGAAAGGTAGCAATATCGGGCTTTCACACTGAAATAGCAATTTTTAGTCTTTCTAACTCTGATTATTTTCTTGATTACACATTAAAATCTATCTGATTCACTTTCCCATAGATTTAATTGTGATTTAAGTCTTTGATGAGGATAAGAAGTTTTCATACTTTTTTAGGAATATTGTTTGTAATGCAGAGTCCTGTTGCAGCAGTATTTCAGCATGAAGTTATTTGAGGGACTGGCCAAAGTACTTTTTCATTTAAAGGTTTGTGTTTTTATTAGAAATTGTTAGTAATAAATTAGCATATTTATTACTAATTACATAATGAAAAATCCTGGATCTGTTACCTGAACAAGGTAACCTTGTCTTTAGATTAATACATTTCAATATGAAGGTAAACTTACAAATGTTTTCCAGTTTCCGATACCTGTTTCCAATTATGCATGAACTCAGCTGCATGTGAAAAGAGGAGCAAACATCTAGAGCTCACTTAAAGTGATTTGACAGTGAGATACAAAGTTATTATGTGACAACTGATATGGAAATGAAATGAAAATTAGTACTGTCTGTAAATTTCAATACTTGTTTAATGATAGTTAAGATTCTCATTACTCTGTAATCCATCATATGTTGTCAATGGGAAGACCAGACACTTAATTAAGTCTTAATTAATTAAAGTTAATTAATTTTGTGTTATAAGAAAAATTCTAGATAAAACATAACATGCAAAATTGTTCTTGTGTACTTAAAACGCAACTGAAGCAAAAGCAGTCCAAGCTCTAGGAGGCAAGAGCACACCTGAGCAGCAAAACACTGCAACACCACAGATGTCTGAGTTCTGCCCCCCTGCAAATTTTTCATACATCCAAGTCTGTGTTATTGTATGGTTTTACACAGTCAGTCTCTTTGCTCAACCGACAGAGGAATTCACTAACTAAGCATCTCTGGAAGGTCCTGTTTTGCTGGGTAGACTCAGAGTCTACTTGGAATATGCCAACCTAAGCTAAAATGCTTATAGAAGAAGGTAATAACGATTTTTTAGGGGATGATACAAGCTTTTGCCTAGTAGCTTCATTAGAGTACTCATCTAGAAGTTACAATGCCTGGATTTCACTCAGACCCACTGTCTGTGTGGAGTACTCTAACTGTCCAGCACCTCCCCTTTCCTCTGCCGAGCTTACAGGGTAACTGTGCAATCAAGAATGCAAAGTCTGAGGAATGAAGCAGGACAGAAGCAATATGGGGAATCAGCTGGAATATTTGGAAAATTTAGGTTCTGGGTTTTGTGTCTTGATTTTTTTCCACTGATTATAGTGAAAGAATTCTCTTTGAATAGTTGTAAATACAGTTTAAATTTGATTAGGTTTGACAATTATCAATTAGTCCCTGAAGAGTATCATAAAACTGGTTAATTGTTAAAAGTGACGTGGATAAGAACAAAAATACTGGCCCAGGTGAGCACTGTCAGTAGTTAAACAATTATGCTGAGCTGCACAGATTCAGTGGTGTTGCTTCATGGAGAATTGTGGCTGTAGCTTACTGTGGCAACAGTCCAAATGGACTCTGGCATGCTGGAACTGTTAAGCCTATTCAAATACACCAGATTATGTACCTTCTGGTAAAGACAGAAAAGGCTGTGTGGTAGAAATAGGAATAGGATTCATAAATGTGTAGAACAAGACATTTCTTCTTATTCCTATTGTTTTCTTGTGCACGCACATCCTCATGGAGCATATCAGCAGAGAGGGGGAGAGAGAGAGAGGGAAGGAGAGAGAGAGATACTGTGAGTATTCTCCTAAGCCTGTCTCAAATCTCAAATCTGCATTACATATGACTCAAATCTAATTTTATGGGATAAAATTTCCTAGAGACATCTCAGAGGCTGTGAGATATGATAGATACAGCCTCTGGAAGCAGACAGCAGATTGACTGTTTGGTAATTGTCTGAAGAGGAGTTGGAAAAGATCTGCTCTCAGAGGGAGCTCCTTTGCTGTGACAGAAGAGCATTTCTTACAAAATGTTCCACTTTCAAGTTTTTCAGCAAGTTGCTGACTAGGGCTTTTCACAACAGTGCTAAGATGGAAACCAAAGCAATTTTCTGACTTAGACTCCAGGAGGTCCTAAGTAACTGGAATCCTTTGTTCATCATTCCTTCCTTGACTAATGCACATGTTTCTTGAATTTTCAGTCTTGAATGCAAAGATATGTTTAATTACTCTTATTCATGAAATTCATAAGTTTCCATGCCTCATTTATAGCTAGGCTGAATACAATAGATTTTTCATTCTTTCATGTTTGAAAAGGAAATCTTTGCCTGGTCTCAGGAGAATAGTTACTGCATTTTGTGACTTTATTTAAAAATTAACCAAGAAATAAAATGCTTTTCCCTGTAATGAAGTAAAGTCTAACCTGCTTGTATTAGGTTACCATGTCTTTTACAATTCCAAATGTTCAGGGAAATTTGCTTAATGTAACACTAGGGAAAGGGATTAGTCTGTGTTTTTGTCATTGGAAGCTCTCTTCCTTTTCCTGTGTTCTCTTTGAAGTAGAGTGAGTAACACTTTAAAATGTGTCAAAAGTTATTCGGACTCAGGAATGTGCATTGACTCTGAAATCTAGTGATCATTTACAAATTTAAACACAATAGCCCTTTCTTTTCATGTGAAATCTCAGCTCCATGAAACTTCTTAGCACAGATTTTCTTCATTTTACTGTACTCTTACAGCACTTACTGTTTTTCCATTGGGAAGAGCGCCATCTATTATTTATCTATAGCTTCAAGCAGCCCCTTTGCATGTTTCTTTCAAATATGAAGCTGCTGGCACTAATTCAGCAGGAGAGTAAGTTTTACAGAACATAAGACTTCATTAAAAAGTTTCCAAGTTGAATTTATGCATTTGTACCCACTTATTTGTAAAGCTTGATTTTCATTTTGTTATGCATAAGTAAAGCCTTTGTGCAATATTTTTGGAAAGGACACATGCAAATCCTTTTTGGGTCTGAATGCAATTACCTGTTCCTTTCCCTATAGCAGTGGAGAGATGTATGAAACAAGTAATTCCTTCTTTCCCATAGGTCATAAAAGAATTGAGAATAAAAAGTTCTGCTGTAGTCTATCTGTAACAGAGTGGCAGAATTGCATTTATAATTTCAGTCTGTTAGCAGGTGTTGATCCTCAAAGGATAAGCTAGATTGGTACTATTGAAATGATGAGACAGGGACTTCTTATGCTGAGATAGGGACTTCTGCTAACCCAGATAGAAAGGAGATGTGGTTCGCCACCAAGGAATAATGTAGGCAATGGCTAAAGCAGTGCTTGTTTAGGTCTGGTGGAAAGAAAAAAAAAAACAATTTTGGAAGAAAGACTAACTGAAGTGCTGAGTACCTCAGTTAACTTGGCTCATGATATTACATTGCTCAAGTGAGGATATTGTCATATAGAAAGCCCTATTCTTCATATAACACATTGTATCCACTGCAACAATATGCAAAGGAAGGAATGTATTGCCCTGTGCTGCAGCTTTACTGCAGCTGTTTACATATTTTCAAGATTCTGAGCATGGTCAGGTAGCATGAGTTTCATGTTGTCAGTTCTTGGAGACCAAACTTTCCTTGATTTTGCTCCCCGTTTGCTACACCATGGGATCTAAAATGGTCAATATTCAGTCTCAGTCCAATGGATACTATCTTCTAGTTTATCAGACTTCTTTGTTACTATAAGGTTGATAAGTACAGTCTCAGAAGTGTTTCCATTACTGCACAGAAGTACCTGATATATCACTTTACAGTTTTATGGTTTTAGACAGTTTTGTAAATTACGTATTCCTCCTTCTGCTCTCTGTCTCAATCCTCCAGTATTATGTTTACTACAATGTACAGAGCCTACAAATATGCATAGAGGAATAACCAAGGAAGGATTTTTTACAGTTAGAAAAAGCTATTAACATTTCGACGTTTTTTCCCCCTTTCATAGTTAATATGACACCAAATCTGTGCATTTAAGAGATGGTTTAGAGACTTTTTCTGCACTTGTTTGGAATATATAGCATATCTCAGACATGGATTGGTTTCTCACGAAGAAATTCAAGTAAATTTTTTATAAATAGTGAAAAATACATCATAACCACTGTGCATTAGTGTCATGGTTTGACTCTGGCTAAAAACCGAGAGCCCACACATAGATCTAAAATTTCTCAGAGAAGGGAAAAAAAAACCTCCGACTTTTGTGATAAGGATTACAAGCAACTGTTTATTAACTACTTCACACAAGCAAAACAGGCTCTAACTTAGAATGTTAAGAGTTTACTACTACAACTACAACTACTACTAAAATCAGAGCTTAAGAGTTTAAGGGTGAGCAGTTTGATAGTTGTTACAGACACCTTTCTCCCCCCCACCCCTCCCTTTTAAGATCCTTCACCTTCCCCCAACAGCTCGGGAAGGCAGGTGTGTGTGTGTGGGGGGGGTTACAATCAGAGATTTTCTTTGCTGCTGTTCAGAAGAGTGAGAGAGTCCCACCCCAGCTTTCCTCATGGGGTCTTCTCCACGGAAACAGTCTGTTGCAAACTGCTTCTTAGTGGATTCGTTACTAACAACAGTTTT
>WEIV01007293.1:24951-115984 GCA_013390005.1 Calyptomena viridis
CAGCTTCTTAAAGAAGCCTCTCTCCTAGCCCCCCCAGCTAATAAAAAACTCTGGTTACTTAAAACCACAACAATTAGAAATCATTGTAACACACTGTTACTTAATTCACATACATAATCACAGAAAAGTCAAGGTTAGTAGGAACCTCTGAAGACATCTGGTCCAACCTGCTGGATTGGGCCCAGAGCAAGGCTTGAACTGGGCTACCCAACAACCTGTCAAGCTGTCTTGAATGTTCCTAGTGAAGATTTCACCACTTCTCTGAGAAACCCGTTCCAGCGTTTAATTGTTCTTCCAGTGTAGAGTTTCTTTTTTTGTGGAATTTACACTGAAGCAACTACACTTTTTATGAAGCCCTTCGCCCTTATTGGTGGACATCCTTATGAAGAGAATAACTCAGTCTCCTTTGTGACTATCTTTTAGGTATTTCAAGACCATGGTTACAATCCCCCCTGAACTTTCTCTTCTCTAGGCTGAACACAGACAATTTCAGCAACCTTTCTTCCTGTGTCAACTTCTCCAACCCTCTGATGATCTTGGTGACTCTCCATTGAACTCCCACAAATTTTATATGTCTCTCCTGAACTGGAGAGATCAGTACTTGGTACTGCCTGCTTGGCAGAGCAGGATAAACAGTGTTTCAGCTTTGATCTAGCAAGTGCAGGGCAGATGGGACATTCCCACTTCCCTCCATCTGCTGACTGTACTACTGTTGATGCAGTGTAGTGCAGGACACATTTGTTTGCTGGTTCATGTTCAACTTGAACATAACATGTCCATGTGCACCAGGACCGACAGGGCGTTTTCCACAGAACTGCTCACCTTACAGGCAGACCCCAGCCCACACAGCTGTGTGCAGTAATTTTGGATGCAGTAGTTCACATTTATCTTTCTTAAATCTTGTACAAAACTTCTTGTCTGAATCTTCCAGCTGGTTGATGTGTTTGTGTGTTGTCTCTTCTTTTGGTTGATCTCTCCTTCCATTTTGGTATCACCCACAAGCTTGGTGAGGGTGCAGTCGCTCTTGTCACCCAAATAATTTCTAAAGGTATTGAATAGTGCTGGACCCAGTATCCACCCTGTTGAATGATCCAGCTGCCACTTGAACTTCAAGCCATTGCTCACCACCTTTTGAGTCAAGTGATTTAGCTGGTTTTCGATCCATCTTGTAATCTGTTCAGTTCATTTCTTACTGCTTGTTCATAACAACATGTGCATGAAGCATCATGTTGGAGACACTGGACATGCAGACATACAGAAATATACAAAGAAAGAGAGTGTATGTCCCTGCATACTGCTGTAGCAATACTGTGTTATTATTGCAGTTCTTCAGCAGAGGTGATAGGCTCATGAATAATCATGTCAGCAAAAATTGTCAGTCTAGTAAAAAAATTCTGAAAATACTTCAATTCTAGGGGGTTATTGTCTTAAAACTCCCTTTAAAAGACTCTTCATAGAAGTATTACAATAGTAATTTTGCTCCCTTGGTATTTGGGGAATTATGCTTTCTTCATTTTAGGAGTATAGTGTTTTTTAAAAACATTTTCCTTTTTAAAACAGTCAAATTACAATAAGTTTAAGCTGCTAAATGATCTTTCAGAAATTGCTTTAGTTGTTTTATTGATGTTTTAGTTAACAGCCATGCTACTAAAATACTAAATCTGGAAATGTCTTTGTGGCAGATTCTAGTGTATTCATCATATTGGACAAAAGGATCAACTGTTAAAGCACAGAGTAATGCCAAACAATTTTTTTTCTGTGCAATGTCATTCTAACTCAGCTTTCCTTTTATAAAATGGCATACAGCCATTACATGATATTGTTTGACAGTTTGCTTTTTAAAGGCATACAGTAAATTAAGTTAGTAATTTTCTGATTACAGATCTCAGACTTTGCCCGGTCAAATGCACTGTATTTTGGTTTGCCAAGACAACAAATGAAGTACAAGGGATCAATGTGCTGTGGTACCAGAGATGTTCAGCAATAAAAATCTCTCAGCAAAGATGTCTAACAAAAATATATCTGCTGCTATTACCTCAAAGGAGGTAATATTTACTTACAGAAATGCTGCTAACAAGACCAGTTGTGTATTCAGATTATCTTCAGTCTTTGGAGTGCTATCAGGAAGAAAAGCTGTAACTTCAGAAACCTAAAGCTGAATAGAACTGGAGAGATAGGCACTTGCATGTAAGACAGGAGGAGGTCTGACATTAACATACCACCTGCCACTCCTAATTTAGTAGACTTAGTTGTACTCAATCTTAATAATACAAGGGAATGTAGCAAACCAAAAGCATTTTTAACAGGATTTATGGAGAAGTTGTCTCAAAAAGGGAAGTTATTTTCAATTCCATTCTTTGGTTGGCTCAGAGATTTAAAGTACACAATATTAGTGTAGATGCTGTAGACACTGAAAATTCACATGCTCTAGAAGTTAAAAATCAATGCTTCAAAAGAAGATTTGAAATGAACAGTCTCCTATTTATTACAAAAACTCACAGCTCGAGTAATTGGTCAAAGTACACTCCCACTTTTCAGTAAATGATTTGGAAGGAGGTAAAAAAACATAATCTAATACTTTGTTGAGCTTTCATTTCAGTGGAAGTAGTTTTCAAAATTGGTGCTTAATTTATGAAAATAACACAAAATATATTTTACCGTGTGTCTGCCAGAAATGCCTTCTAGATAAGTTATCCAAATGAATTTCAAATTTCTACAACCTGTTTTCCATCTCTCAGAACAAACTGGTGAAGCCTTCAGTGCATGTAATAAATGTCATCATAGTGTCCTTTGGCAATGATATCTAGCAAGCCTGTATTCACTGAGGCTACATTCTTGTTTTTTCACAGTGGATCTGTTGTCAATTTAAAATTAAAAGTTTCTTACTGCCCACCTTGATTTACTCCTCTTAAGCAGTGGTTTATAATCCAATTGTCTCGAGTTGTGAGAAAAATTTTGGTGGTTTATATGATTTCAGTGGCAAGCTTCTGTCATGTTCCCTGTGTGGTTTCCACCTTTTTTTATTATTTCAAGTGATTTTATGCTTTATTATTGTGACCAACCCTTAAAATAATGATTGCTTATTGCTTCAGAACCAGTTAACCAAGTAACATATCTTGTAAGAGGATTTTTATATATATAAATATATTTGTGTATATATATATATATATATGACAGGGGAGCAAATAGAAAATTTTCTCATTTCCAAGAGCAGGTTGGATGGGGCTTTGAGCAGCCTGGTCTAATGGAAGATATCCCTGTCTATGGCAGGCGGGTTGGAACGGAATGATCTTTAAGGTCCCTTCCAATGCAAGACACTCTGTGATGCCGTGACAGTCAACTCAATTCTATGATAATCCAATCCAATGGTAATAAACTCATTCTATGAAAATCAACTGGATCTTGCAGACCAATCACTTTCGCAAGCTGTGTTGGGACTTCCTTTTCTGATGCTCACCCAGAATCCCTCTGCCAGACACAGGTCTTGTACAAAGACTAGCTCAAGAAAATGAATATGGGTGGTGTTCTGCTTTTCTGGAGGAACAGAGTTCTGTAAGCATCTGCACTCCTAGCTAAGGACAGCTAAGTTTCCCATGGAAGAAGTTCCCTTTCTAAGAGAAAACTATCAAGAAGGCTCCTAATATTACTTAAATTTTCATACCTTGAGAGATAATTCACTTTAGGAGAAGATTATTTTGGTATCTAAACCATAGAATTCCTTAGGTGTTCACAGTCCTTGTTTTATCCCCCCAGTTTAGCTGCATATTTAGATAAATGTGTTTGAAGGACTCAGGCCAGATTGAAATCAGCCTGAGATACCTTGTGTTTCTGATCTGCCATCAAGAAATGTCCTCAGTCAAGCCCCTGTCTTCCTAAAATCCTTAGTAGTACCAGACTGAATTAATAACAAATCTGATTTTCTGGCTTTGTAACAAGAGACTATGAATATGTAAAATTATAATTTTTTTAGTAATTCTCTGAGTAACTCTTGCTCTTTCTATTTGTAGAGAGCTCATGGTATGTCTTTGGCCAAATAGGATATCAGTATTTGATGCAGGTGTGAATTTGAGAATTTAAACTGAGATATGGACTTAGTCTAATAAAGGACATTATCTAAAAATAAATAAATAAATAAACAATCTATTACTTTTCCTTAAATTATTAGATAATTTTGCATTGAAATATGTATTTGAACCTGTAAGAGGAATGGAGATTTTAGAATTTTCTCCTGATCCATTTTAAACCAACCTGAATAAATACTATGTAGAGTTAAGCATTATTTTTCAAATAATTTAAAAAAAAATAATGAAAATGCTTGAAAAGAATGTACATAAGAAACATCTTAGAATGACATCTAAGAAAGCCTTATTTCTAACATGCAGGATTAGAATTTCTGCTCTAAATAAATCGCAGACTGCATGAGAGCGAGCTCTTGGAAAACAGCATCATTGACAGACAGAGAGAAAAAAAATTTCATTCTTCCATTCAGAGCTCAGATCACTTTTATACCCTTTGCAAAAAATCTTGTATGGGTTTTTCCTAGCAGCTGCCATCTGTGTTTGGGATTTTATTAAGTGAATTTGTTTCCCTGAACAAAACAAAGCATCATTCAGGCTACAAAAATAAGTAGACAGGTGGTCTTCATAAAAGATATTTTTTCCATTGTGTTATATGCCACGATTTAGTCTAATTATCCCTATCATCTCATCCCTCATATTGTGATTTTTTTTTGCCCAGAGGAAAGAAATAATGGCATTACTTTTTGGGAACAAAGAATTAACTTGGAAATCATGCAAAAAAGCAACACTGCCCACTGGTAGCAGAAATGCTTTGGCAAAATAAAAGACATAAAGGGGTATTAAAAATCTAGTAAATCTGAAAAAAAGAAAAACCTAAATTATTTTCAAGTCCTATGCCTGTCCTTGAGTTTCTCTGCTGGTTCACATTAGCTTTTTATGACCATTTATTTTAGAAGTCTGAATGCAAGGTAAAAGCTCATTCCGTTGTTTGGAATACTGCTCTGTGTGGAGCTGTGGAAACAGTGTTGTACATTTGGAAATGAGAAACAAAAATTGTGTTTCTAACTTCCGTGAAAAGAGGAAGATTGGTCTGTTGTAATATCATCGCTTAGCTTTTGATACCTTTAATTTCTACTTCTTTCCTCTCCAGCCCACCCCAAGACAATACTACCATAATAATGCATTCAGCACTACCAATGACTGTCCAAAAAGTGCAGTTCTATTAAATATATGCATTACCAAGCATCCCCAAAGAAAATTTTACAGCCCATTACAGCCTCCTCCCTTGTATGAAATTATAAGAATGCCAGGAGCAACCACCGAGATTAATTGTTGTCAAGTGTTTCATTTGGCTTTTAAAGAAAAGAGAAATGAAAGCTTGGGCCAACTTCTTAGACATGTGATGTATTTCAGTTGCATTTATGTAAAAATAAGCTGAGGTTTCAGGTGCTCCTGTCTCCCAAACACTCCCAAACACTAAATAAAATACAGCACTTTTCCGATATGCTCACATTCTAAAAGGATTCAGGCTTACATTGGTTTTGTGACTGTTAACAAAAGAAAGAAAATTCTGTCAATTAAGCGTGTGCAAAAAGTCAGAACTTAAAGCACTTAAGCTTTATTAGAATGAACCAGAATAAATACATGTGTAAATGTATTGCTTATATCCAAGTCATTTTCACTTGGACATTTTCACTACTAGTAATTAGAACGATCTCTCAACTCAGTGCCTCAGTGGAGTGGATAAGAAATTAGAACAATGACATTCTAACAGAGCTATGGGGAAATTATTATGTGGGAAATGCTGAGAAACAAGCCAAGATTAAAAACAGAACAATTGCAATGAGAGTTCAATTCCCTTTTAATTGAATTGACTGTCTTTACAATCTGTTTAGGTATACCAGTCAAGGAAGAGAGCACTGCACAGCCCTTTTGGTCTTCATTGTAGTAGAGGACAGGCAGTTACCAGTGCCTTTTTAAGAAAACATGTTCTTATTGCAAAGAAGGGAAGAGGCAGGCTGAAATCCTTCTGTTATGACATAATGTCAGGGTTTTGTGATACATAGTTAGAAAATATTGAGGTACTACGTAACTCATAAACCTTCTACATAAACCTTCCTTTTTCTCAGGGCATTACATAGATGGAATACAATAAAGTGCTGCTTCCAGCACAGCCTGAATTACTCCACAGTTCAGATACAGTTGCCAGTACAACTGAATTCTAACTCAAATTTACTTGAGTCTTCACAATGGATCAGATTATCTGGCTGCAATGGTTGATGCATTAGACACTGATAAACTGGAGAGGGGGATTCTCAGCATACAGCATGAAAAAATTATTAGATGATGCCACAGCAGGGTTCTGACTAATTATTTCATTTAGTCCTCATTTTTCAAAAAATGGCAAATGTGGGAGTACCTGGACATTCATGGATATTTTTTAAGTTGAAAGCTGTGTTCTGAGAAATGTATAGTGTTAAATTAATGAACTGCATAAAGTGACAGAAAGCTAGAAAGAAACTAGGGACAGATCTTGCTTGCGTGCTTTCTGTCAGTGATTGAAGTTATCCAATAAGAGAATGGACTACACTGTGCTCTAGAAACACCTCTTGAGTACACCATGCCTGAGACCATACTGACTAAGATGAAGACCAAGCACAAGCACACTATTTTTTCTCCCCATTTCTCCTAAAAATTAATTTAGTATTTCAATAATAACAAGTAAGAAAATTTCAGAGGGGAACAACTCTGCAGACCAAGGTAAGGAATGAGAGAGGGGAAGGAGATGCTCCAGGCACCAAAGCAAAGATTCCACTGCCACCCATGGTGCAGACCATGGTGAGTCAGGCTGTCCCTCTGCAGTCCATGGATATCCATAGTGAAGCAGATATCCAGACTATGGAGGACCCCACACTGCAGAAGGTGGACACGCCCTGAGGGAAGCTGCAACCCATGCTGGAGCATGTTTTCTGAACCAATCTGTACCTGAAGGACTGTATGCTATGGAAAGGACACATATTGGAGCAGTTCTTATAGAACTGCAGACTATGGGAAGGACCCACAATGGAGCAGGGGAAGAGTGTGAGGAAGAAGGAGTGGCAGAGAAAACTCTCAGAAACTGGCCACAACCCCTGCTTCCCCCTGAGCAAGTGGGGGCAAGTAGAAGAGATGGGACTGAAGGGGTGAAGTGGGTGGGGAGCTGGTGTTTTTAGTTTTGGAGTTTTTTCTCACTATCCTACTCTGTTATTAATTTGCAACAAAATAGATTAATTTCCTCAAATGGGATCTGTTTCATCCTTTCCTATAGTTGGTGAGTGTGATGTTCTGTTGAAGAGGGGACGTGAGAGAGCAGCTTGGTGGGAGCTAGCCAGCCAGGCAAGGATAACATTCACTTATTGCCATCTCCACTGTGTGGTAGGTAGCACACTTGTTCAGTGCCTTTCCATCACTTGTATTACAGGTATTTCATTTTATCCTTACATTGCTAATGCTTAATGGACTCATTGAAATATTTACAGAATTATCAGGGCTGAGTGGCTTCCAAATAATTCATAGAAACTGTTACACAGTAATTTAATAATCACTTCAGTGATGTCAAAATAAGGATCATGTGTCATTTCTGAAGTTCTTTATGCAGCATCTTTTTAAGAAAGTGGTAGCCAAATAGCTCTTTTTCCAAGTAATACAGCAGTCTGGCTGAAATGTGTTTTTGTACATACACGTAGCATGTTTTTGAAATGTTAAAGCATCAGACAAGTTGTGCATGTGAGAAAGCTCTGCCAGGTATACAGCACGTCCGTATGTTCAAGACATAATTTTTCAGAGCTAGAATTGCATAGCTTTGTGTGTTCAAAATGCATCTGCACTGCACTGCATCGGCAAATGTAAGTAAGCCCTGGAGCTAAGGAACTGTAGAACTGTAATTTTTAAAAGTTAAATTGTTAAGTCTCACCATGGCTTTTTAAATCTTCAGTCTGGGCAAATATTCATAGGAATGAATAGGAAGGGTCTGGCAATTTTATATCCTTGTTTTTACAGAATCACAGAACCACAAAATATGCTGAGTTGGAAGGGACCCATAGGGATCATTGAGTCCAACCCTTAGCCCTGCACATGAACATCCCCAAGAGTCACACCATGTGCCCAAGAGTATTGTCCAAACACTTCTTGACCTCTGTCAGGCTTAGTGCTGTGACCACTTCCCTGGGGAGCCTGGTCCAGTACCCAATCATGCTCTGGGTGAAGAACCTTTTTCTAATATCCAGTCTAAACTCCCCTGACACAACTTCAGGCCATTCCCTTGGGTCCTGTCACTGGTCACCATAGAGAAGAGATCATTTCCCAGCCTGTACATACATGTGGGGTTGTCCCATCCCAGATGCAGAATCTGATGCTTTCCCTTGTTGAACTTCACACGGTTGGTGATTGTCCAGTCCTCTGATTTGTTGAGGTCTCTCTGCAGGGCCTCCCTGTCTTCAATGGAGTTAACAGCTCCTCTCAGTTTTGGAGGCATCTGCAAACTTACTAGGTATCCCTTCTAGTCCTGTGTCCAAGTTATTTATGAAGATGTTGAAGAGAACAGGGCCCAAAATGGAGCCCTGTGGAACCTCACTGGTGACAGGTCACCAGTCTGATGTTCCCCCATTCACTATTACCATCTGTGCTCCACCCGTGACCCAATTGCTCACCCATTGCATGATGTTTTTATCCAGCTGTGTGCTGGGCAGTTTGTCCATAAGGATCCTGTGAGAGAGAGTATTGAAAGCTTTACTGAAATCCAAAAAGATTACATCAACTGGCTTCCCTTGATCAGCTAGGTGGATTACCTTGTCATAAAAAGAAATCAGGTTGGATAAGCAGGAATTTCCTCTCATGAAGCCATGCTGGCTGTGACCAGTGACTGTGTTTTCAGGTGTTCTTCAATACTTTCCAAAGTAATCTTCTCTATAACTTTATCAGGCACTGAAGTGAGACTGACAGGCCTGTAGTTTCTGGGGTCCCCGTTCTTGCCCTTCTTGAAAACTGGGATAACATTCACCAACTTCCAGTCAACTGAGAGCTCTTGGGATTCGCAAGACCACTCAAAAATCATCGAGAGAGGTTTTTTGATTACATAGCTAATTCTTAGAGGATCCTGGGATGAATTTTATCAGGCCCTATAAATTGGTAGGGATCCAGCTGGAGCAGCAGATCCTGCACAATTTCAGAGTAGACTGGGAGTTGATCATTCTCACAATCATGGTCCTCCAGCTCAGGGCACTGAGACCCCCTTGTTCCATCATCCACGTGGAAGGCAGAGGCAAAGAATGCATTAAACACTGACCCTGTTTGTGAGGTCATGGGATATGGGCCAATGATATTTCTATACTGCCTGTTGCCATTAATGTATTTGAAAAAACTCTTTTTACTGTCCCTCACATTTCTGGCCAGCTTCAACTCCATCTGAGCTTTGGCCACACAAATTTTCTCCCTACAGTAATTTTCTCTGTATTCTTTCCATGTCGCTTGACCATGCTTTCACGGGGCACACGCCTTCATTTTTTGCCTTATTTCCAAGAGAAGATCCCTGCTAAGCCAAGCCAGCCTTCTGCCTCACCTGCTTGACTTTTGACATTTGGGAATTGACTGCCTCTGTGCTCTTAGAAGGTAATGTTTGAAAAGTGACAAGCGCTGATGGACTCCAGCACTTCCAAAAAACATTTTTCTGGGGACCTTACTTACTAATTCCTTGGGCAGTCTGAAGTCTACTCTCTTACTGTAGAGTTAAGGTTTTGCTTGCACTTTTCCTTCTGTCAACAGAGATTTTAAACTGAATTCCTTCATGGTCACCAGTCTCCACCTCACTCAAGAGATGCACTGTGTTGACAAGCAGCAGATCAAGGAGAGTATCTTTCCAAGTTGGCTCCCTCAGGACCGGTTCTATAAAGCTGTCATCCAGCTTTTTAAGAATCTTCTGGCTCAGGTTGTATCAGCTGTGTGATGTTCCCAGTTAATTTCTGGCAAGTTAAAGTCCCCCATAAAGACAAGACAGTTGACTTGAAAGTGTCCCTTAGTCCCTCAAAGAATAATTCATCAGCATCATCAACCTGGCTAGAAGGTCTATAATAGACTCCCACAATGACATCCACATTATTTGTTTGCTGCTTGATTATTACCCAGAAATGTGCCATTGCCAACTATGAGTACAAAGGAGCTGATGTACATAATTTTCAAACATTAGCACTTCTTTTTTTTTTTTTTAAATATGCAAAACAAAATATTTTCACTAGCTTTGTTTATAGTGGGATTCTTTTGGCTGAAATTTTCAAAGAATATTCAGATGAAAGGAAAACTTACAGTAACAGAAAATGTCAGCACATATGCACAGAAGTGTGTTAAGGTTGTAAGGAAGTTTTATGAGTGATTTGGCAGTCTTCATGATAAGTGGTGCTCCCAGTTTCATATCTAAAAAACACCATTGTGGTGGTTTTAGTATCACCTGTTTAACATGATGGCATACTTAATCAAGTCAGCTACTGTTCAGATGACATTCTTGCCAGTATTTCCAAGTACTTGAGCTGCATGAAAGCCAGGGCAACTTGTGCCCATGTCTAATTCCCTCAAGTTCAACGGGAGTGCTTCATGAATGTCACTGTGGAAATGCAGTGCAGCTGAGAGCTCATTGCCTTGAACTCTTCCCACAAGCAGACTGCAAGTAACTGAAAAATTCAGTAACCTGCTGTTATCATCTGTCACAGTGCAGTTCTCCTTCCTTTTCATTTATTCCTTAGTTGCAGCTGATAATATATCAGGATTTTTTTTTTTCTTACAAAACCCTAGCCTGGTTTTAGGCATTATAAATAAGTTTGTGGAAGTCTGACATTTTTTCTGGAGAGTGAAAATGCAAGTCATTTTGGGTGTCGCAGTAATTTTCACGCAAACATATTTTTCTGTAGTATTTGTGTCATGATGAATAGATGTATTTTTAGCCTAATCACATAATAATGACACAAATATTTTAGTGATGTAAGTGTTCTACAGTAAAACTGTTTTGTTGCCTCACTTGACAAGAAGGATGCTCTTTTTTTTTTTTTTTCACAAAGATTTTTTCAAATAATTCCTTCCTGTCTTAAATGTAGTCTCCAGAAAGGGTAAAGGGCAGAAAGCAATTCTTCTTTTCCCTTCTTTTTTTCACTTCTGACTTATAATATTACAGATTCATCCATATTGTACATTCGAAATATTGGAAAGCAATAGTAAATTACAGGCAATGGAACATTTCACTGAACAAGTAAAAAGTTATATATCCAACAATATATAACTTTCAAGAATTAGGGGTTTCTTCCTTGCAGTGCAAGGAATAGGAATTTTAAAGCAGCCTTCCAATATGCTAGTTGCCAATTTCTTTTAGCCGCCTACTGCACCACTGCTGTTTGAAAGTTGCTATGTCAAGGTTAGGAGGAGAACGAATGGGCAGCGAGGAGTGCAATGAACAGTGTGTGAGAAATTGTGAATCACCATTTTTGGTCTGCGTTCTATCTCTAAACACATTGGAGTCCCTTTGATATCTGTTAGGCCAGTGAAGGAATCTGATATTCTACAGATAATTCTGGATTCAGGACAGAAAGTAGTTGAGCAATAAGTCCTTACTAAAACAAAATCTTCCATAAACATAGAATAGCATACCTTATTGAGCCTAGAATGGCAGTAAAAGAATGCTGAGCTCATATTCCATTTCGTTTTATTTTTTTATGCATAGGTTATGATGGTCTTGAAGGAAGGATAAAGTTGTAAGTTTCAGCTTTATTCTGATCACTGACTACTGTCCAGGGGAAAAAGACTGTTTCTATTTCAGAACTGCTAGAATTATCTAATGTTCAGAAAACCAGTACTTCCAAATCAGCTGGGTAAATGAATATTTATGAAGAGGATGAGTAAGAACACATGTGAATGTGTTTGCATTGTCATGAATATGGCAAGAAAATTTTTTCAAAATACTGTAATGCATAAACCACAATCATCTCTGCATTGTGGGAATACAGTATATGTGTACATTCTTAGACTGATAATTGTTAATAAGTCAAATGCAGGCAGGAGAATTAGAACTAGATGATCTTTAAGGTCCTTTCCAACCTGAAACAGTGTATGATTTTGGTAGTTCTTAGAAACTGCAATATGCGTAACACTGCCAGCATCTTGCAATTTGTCATGCCTGGTTATAGCACCTTAAACCCTCATGAATTTCTCAGTTTTATCAGTGATGTGTTCTTTTATAGGCTTACAACTTCATCCAGTACATCTGAAGATTAGTGTAAATGAACCTTAAAGAAGTTGGCAGTATAATTCATTTCATTCCACAGTCTGATTTCAGCAGTTTTGCTGCAAGGTAGTAACTTTGTTATAAATGATGAAATTATGCTCAAGAACACAATACCCAGGGTAGCTAAGAGCTGTTAGGAAAATATGTCTGTACAAAGTGAGAGTTTATAAAAATGGTTACTCAGTCTCTACTAACAGCATCTTGCTCTGACCTATTTAAACATACCTATTTTTGTGTACCCAGTCTGGAGTGATCTTCATTCCAATATTTCCTTGTGCAAGCAGTGACTAAGTTTTGTGTGTAGGAACAAACAAGAGGAATGTGAAGGCTTGCCAGAAGAACAAAATTCATATAATTAATATGTTAAATCACAAATGTATATTTTCCGAGTAGTAGATAATAATGTTTCCACTTTATATTTTAAAGATATTTTACTTGGAATAATTTTTATTACTGGTAGCTGTCAGCACTGAATGATGGTTTTAGTGAAGAACATAATCAGTTTTGCAGAATGCTGCACATGGCATTTTTTTGCTGAAGAGCAAGCCTACATCGTGATGCGCAGTTTCTCTTTCGACTCTGATCTGAGAGTTTATAAGGGAGGTGAGAAAATTAGAAGCACTTTTTTACTGAAATTTTACATAGATAATTGTATTTTAAGTTTTACAAAAACATTCAAATATTAAGAAACAAATACACTGGCATGAAAATTAACTAGCTTTAAAAAGACATTTCCCTATATTAAATAAAGGCATCTAATTGCAGAGTGTTGAGTAATAATGTATGGCCTATAAGAGAGACCACAATAATAGTATGTCAGAAATAAACACTGCATGTGTTTGCATTTACATTACTACTAACAAGATTCCTTCCTCTAATGCTGCTCTGGTTCATTGTTAATATTTAAAGAGTTCTTGATCAAATCATCCCTGTATGCTGCCAGTACAAAAGAAAATGTAATTAATATGCCAAAAAATGGAAGGCAAACACTTAAAGAATGTTTTAAGTGCTTTATTCAACTGTGCATTTGGCATGAGCATTTTGTCCTCTATTTCACAAATATTTAATATTAGGAATTTTTTTTGCAAATATATTAATGTGCATAGGATTATTCAAGTTAGTATAATTAATCATATGTGTTGGCAGAATAATAGATGTATATGTTAACCACTATTTAACTGTTGTCCAATTTTTTATTTTCCTTCTTGTCTGAAGTGAAACAAATGTACAGATGTATTATGTTATCCCCATAGCATATTAGTTAGAAAACTTCCTATATCTCAGAGTTGTGAGTTACGTACAGGGTTATAAAAAACTAGGTCAGCTTCAAAAGGAAGAACATTTTACATAACCATATTTTTAGCTCATTCAGGGATGATGAAAGTTAGATACTTAGTTACTACTTGAAGTACAGTGTAGTATATCCTGGTTTTCATTGTTTTGTCAATATACTGCAAATTTGAACACTAAATTTCTAATGGAATAATCTTCCATATACATAAGAATGTACTAAATGGCTTGATCATTTTGCTACACAGATGACAGCACTGCTGACTGTACCAGTCTGTTTCTAAAGAGACTAGAGTTAGGTCACTGGCTATTCTATTCACATAGTGGATTTTTCTGTGGCTTATGCTTAAAGTTTTTTCTAAAGAAAATGAAACTTGAAATATACGATTCCACCAGATTTGTTTTCTTTTCCAAATGATACAGAGCATTTTTACACGAAAGTTTCTGGGCGTATCTTTCGCTGGGTATACCTTTCACTAAAGCCCTCTTTCGTGGAGAGGCTGCAGAGAGCAGGCTTTGCACAAATTGCTGCTGTACAGCCTGCATGAGTTGTAAGAGAATGAAAATCCTGGTAGTGTCATCTGTTGAAGGGGTTTTGCAGAACTGTCAGTCACGTTTACTCGACAGAAGGGAAGTGTATTCTGTTTCACACCTCAGTTCATGGTCTCAGAGGTGTAATCACAGATCACACGAAGAGTTTCTCCAGGGAGGTGCCACAGAACTTGACGAATGCAGCAGACTTTTTCTGTGGAAGTTGCCCAAGAACTAGCCCTTCTTCCTTAGGTCTGGAAGGCTATGTGTAGTGGAAATATTTTCTCCACTGACAGAAAGGTAGACTAGATGTGCATGAACCATGTGCTTCGCTAATCTAGTCTAATGGCACAAAGCCTAAACTATCCATATGCTCACTGTGGTCTGGCATTGCAGAGGCATGCTGACAATTTGGCGATGGTGACTGTTCCTGTGGGCGTCACTGAGACATTCCTGTTTCACTTCATCTCTTCAGTATCATATGATGTTCTGGGAAGCTGTGTACATTCTGTTTCTTCATGTTTCATGGAGAATGGCATTACATACCCTCAAGTCTAAGAAATTGAGAAATATGTACCACAAGTGGTAACAGACAAGGAGGTGAAAGAGAAAAGGTTTTCTTCGGGCAGTAGTTTAATACCCCCAGCCGGTTTCTTTGCTTATTGTTGTCTTTGTCTCTAAGGCAGCCAAGTTCTGTTAGCCATTGAGCATTTCATATTCCTCTCACTCCTCTTCATGTTTCTTATCATATTTTGTTACATCTTCTTTTTCAACCACAATATTACTCTAGAATCATGATGCTGCTCATATGTCCCTGAAACTGTACTTCTGAGGGCAAATCACCTTAAAGCCAGGAAAGTTATATGTATGCTGAAGTTATCCTTGGAAGCAAATGGAAGAATAATATCCCTTGGATCAGAAAAGAAAAAAATTACCGCCTGTGGAGTTGATTAAGGACTGCAACTAGCCTGAAAAGTAGTCATATAATAAAGTATTCAACAAAAGATGTCCAGTTACTGACAATTAGAAAACCCTTTGCCAATGCTTCACAAAGGGCATCTAGTTGGTCATTAGAAGAGATTTGAAACAGGAGCCTTAGGTTAAGTTCGTTGCTCAATATGCCTTCAGTGTTGTTGCATTCCAGGTAAGTTCCAGCCAACACATCTTGGTTTTAGCCATACTATTGATGACCAACAGCATGAAAATTACCAGCCTAAGAACATAAAGGTCACTTTGTTATTCAGTGCATTTTAACAAAACTGTTATCTTGGCATTCTTGCCCTCAACCTGTTTTGTAATCACAACTAGTGTTGAGCAAAAATGATACAAACAATTGCTGAGGACTTCAGGCCATGGAAGAACAGCAACCACAAAGTCTGGTAACAACATTTTAATTTGCCATGTGAGAAGTAGGCCTGTGATTATTTAGTCTATCTTGCCTATTAAGAGTGAGTGCAGCCCCAACAAATTAACCAGAGCAGAATGCTGCAGTAAATCTATCTCTTTGAGAAGGGGATGGCATATCCTCCAGAAGTTCTAATGTACTGAGAAACACAGGCATTGCCCAGAACAGAACCACTCTAGTCTGAGCACAGCAAGGCAATATTGCAAATTTCCAAGCTTTTCCCTTGGGAAAAGTTTTAGAATATGTGAAACAACAACGGATAAATTTTGACGATTTGTTTTTCCAGGTGTCAGTGACTGGTTTAGCTACTTATATGAATATGATTAAATTGGAATTGAGAGTATAAAAGATTTTTTTGTTTTATTACCTGCTTGACTGTGGGACAACCAAGCTCATTATAATAATTAAACTTTTTTTAATGGAAGAGTAATATGAATGTTAAAATAAGTGTTTCTTTTGGTATCATTTTGGATTTAGAACATGGGCTAAAAAAGCTTTACTGTAGAATTCTGTACTGTAGAATTTCTACTACAACACATTCTAGTTTCTTAAGCCTCTGTCTCTGAAAAAGAAGAACATTCATGAAAATCAGACAGACATAATGTTTTTTACAATTGTCATAATTCATAGGATCATATTATGTTTAGGTTGGGAGGGACCTTAAAAATCACTTAATTCCAGCCTTCTGTCATCAGCAGGGACAACTTCCACTAGACAAGGTTGCTCAAAGCCCCATACAACCAGGCCTTGAACACTTCCAGGGATGGGGCATTTACAGCTTCTCTGGGAAACCTGTTCCAGTGTCTCACCACCCCTACAGTAATGAATTACTTCCTAATATCTAATCTTTATAAACCTAGCCTCTTCTGGTTTTCTCCCTTGTCCTGTCACTCCATGCCCTTGTAAAAAATCCTTCTCCAGCTTCCTTGTAGGCCCTCTTTAAGTACTGGGAGTCTTCTCTTCTCCAGGCTGAACAACCCCAACTTTTTCAGCCTGTCTCCACAGGAGAGATGTTCCAGCCCTCTGACCATATTTGTAGCCCTCCTTTGGACTTGCTCTGACAGGTCCATGTCCTTTTTATGTTGGGGCCTCAGAGATGTATGCGGAACTCCAGGTGGGGGTATCAAAAGAACAGAGTAGAGGGGGAGAATCACTTCCCTCAACTTGCTGGCCATGCTGCTTTTGATGCAGCCCAGGATGCAATCAGCACATTGCTGGGTCATATTGAGCTTCTCATCGACCAGCACCTGCAACTCCTTCTCCTCAGAGCTGCTCTCAATTCTCCACCCAGCTTGTTCTCATTCTTGGAATTGACCTGACATATATTGTAATGGGTTGACCTTGGCTGGACGCCAAGTACCCAGACAATCTCTTGCCCCTTCCCTTTTACCAATAAGATGACAGCAACTCATGAGTGTTAAGACAAGGCAGTTTAATACTAACGAAAAAGATTTGTGTGCACAAGAAACAAAGCAAAGGCAGATCTAATCTCTACTTCCCATTCCACGAGGTCAGCTCGTGTCCTGAGAAGCAGGGCCCTACGCATTGGTTGTCCCTTCAGCAGGCAGCCATTGGAAACAACACCGTGCCCCCACCCCTGCTGTTCTTTTGTATCTGAGCTGACGTCATACGGTCTGGAATATCCCTTTGGTCAGTCTGGGTCACCTGACCAGCTCGTGTCCCCTCTGCCTCACAGCAGTCAAAGCAGTGGACCATCATCTTATAGCACTGCTAAGGCTGCTGGGGCTCGGATAGACCCACATGTGTACATTACACATGTGCAGGAACTTGCACTTGGACGTATTAAACTTCACTTGGTTCACATAGGCCCACCTATCAAGCCTTTCAAGATCCCATTGGATGCCTTGACTGGGAAATGTGATTTTTTATAGCTTTGTGTATATCAACTGCTTGAATAGTTAGTTGAATCATGGTAGTGCTTTTGTTACTCCATATGTAAGTTTAGTCTTTTCCCATATCCTTTTTTTGGCAGCAGCAGATAGACTGTTTTCTTCAACTGGAGTAATCAGACATAGGAATACAAAGTTATGAGAAATCAACTTCTAAATGTTCAACCCTGGTATGAGTTCCTATTTTTTTATGAGACTTGAAAAATGTAATCATCTTTACAGGTACTATGGTTGCCTCAATCAGATTTGAGTTCAAAATTTTATGAGAAAATTGCAGAAAATACAACTGCATATATTCAGACCAAACAATCACACAGCCTTCAAAACTAAAGGGAGAAAATGCTGTCTTGCATAGTTTCCAATAATGTGAGAATTAACAGAGGTCGAATCAACTGGAGCACATAGAGGAAGTTTCCCAGGTCAGCCATAAGATTGAAGTAGTACAATAGGAGGTGCTCAGTCAGCTCAGAGGACTCAAATTGTTCCAAAGAAAACAAATGAGGTGGTCACATGTCAGCCTGACAGCAGTTCCTACATCAAGAAAATCTTGAGGGCTGATTGTGAGAAACCTGAGAAGAGATCAATCCACTGGCTTTCCCAAGTTCCCAAGTAGTGCACTTTAGAGGCCGCTACGTACTCGAAGAAAAAGAAGGGAGAGTTTGAAGTATACATGATACTCTCTGTGTCTTTTGATCTTATTCTTTACCTTCAGGTGCCACCTTTTCCAACATTGTGAATCTTGAAAAGGTCCTGTCTCTGGATGGTGTTCCTGGTGCCTCATGTCACAGGAGGCAAAAAAAAGTCCCCAAATAAGATTCTTTCATCTATAGGAAGATTCAGGCTTCTTTTATGGTTCCTGCTGTCAGGAAATAGATGGGATTTGCCTCCCTTTGCCAAAACTTTCAGGGGTTGTACAAATCTTGTATTTCAACCCCTGCCAGTTCAATTTGGAAGTAGGGAGGCAAGGCAGGAGGTAGGGTGGTGGGTGGAAGAATGAGCATGAATGCACAGATAGGGGGATGGTATAAACCTTATTACCAAAGAAACTTGGCAAATAACACTTAACGGATCATTTTTATTGCTGTTCACCATCTCTCCTGTAGACTTCAAAGATGCACTGCAATAACTGCTATATAAAAACCATAAACAGTTCCTTTTAAATCACTGTCATATGGAACTAAACCATTGTCAGCAGGCTTGGCAGATTTTTTTCCTTTCCACTTAGGGTAGAGATGATCAAAAACCTCTTTATGCAGTCTCCAGAGTTTTATTCTGAACTTTCTCTAGATATGTACTTGACCTGCAAGTCTCTTTTCATTTAGGAGAAAAGAGGGATGAATTTTTAAAAGTATGCAAGACTCTTCCAAACACAGCTTTATCATCAGTCAATAAAGTACTTATCCTAATAATAAAAAAAAAGAGTAGGATCATAATTTTTTTCTTCATATTCCACATGTTCACCCATGTAAAGATTAACTGTGTTTGTTGGATCTACTTACATGGTCTTGTATGTTGTGTTTTCAGTGAGCTTTTCGAATATACTTTTTTTGTTCCATCTTCTGTTTCACACTGTTCTACAAAATATGTTACAGAAGATGGCGAAATAAAATTATGGGCCGCCTTCTCATCTCACCTTTACCACATTTCTTCTTAACCTGAAATAAATTGGAAGCGACAGGATAAAAGAACTATATATACTGATATTGCTGAAGCATACCTTATTCCATACAGGCCTTCTAGGATGGAATCAAAGGACTTCAAAGTGCAGATGGCCAAACTCTCTGTGACTGTACAGTGTTGAAGATCCATGGACTCTACCCACCACACAAGATTCAATCCATGTCATCATTCACTTTGTGTTGTGCTGCTGTTTTACCTTCACTAATACAGATAATAATAAGGGCTTTTATAACCTCTAGAAGAACTAAACTCTACCCTAAATACTCATTAACTACTAATCCTTTCAATAGTTTCAGAATATCACTACATAATTATTGTCATTGGAATAAAAGTAATATAATGAATTTATTAATATCCTTTAAGCAGCTGTTACCTGTAAGCTAAAAGAAGCAATTTATTTACCGCTTTTAATTTTTTTATTTTTTAAATAAGATTCATGCTCGAGTAGTTTCAAAATGGATAGTTACTGAAACCAGTGTTCTTCATTTATCTGCTGGAAAGTAGTACTACAACTACAGAAATCATACATTTCTGAAAGCTGCCATCCATGTTGTCTTACAAAATTTCTTTCTTGGATCTTCTCTACAGTGCCTTACAATGTACGCTCTGAAAGTAAACTGAATGTTATAGTTGCAGTAGTGCAGTTTTTTCTAAGTGATGTGTCCTGTTTCTTTGCTAGTTGCTGCTGTTTTAGCAGGGGTCAGCCTGTCAGAGTACATAACGATCACTAGGTCTGGATTTACTGTGAACTTCTCAAGAGAGAGAGTAAACATGAAATTTTAGATCAGGTACTGTTTTATGGACTTGTGTCATTTTGTTTCTGCAGTACAGATTTAACATTGGTAAACATTAGCAGCTGAAAATATAAAAGAAAAATTAAATTAGTTTACTTGAACTTTGAGTATGATTCTGAGTTACATTTGTGAAAATGCAGGTTAACTGTTTTTTTGGCTGGTCTCAAGAGAAACGCTTTTAATTAATTATTAGCAAATTGTGAATCTGTCTTTCTGTGTAATTCAAGAATACGAAAATTTTTGTTTCAAATTAACACTCCAAATCTAAGTAAACAAAAAATCTGTTATATTAACTGAAGACAGCTGTTAATAAGTATCTTGTATGATATGTTGTACTGTGTTTGCAGTCCAAACTGGGCTCTTCATGGAGGAAAGCAAGGAAAGACTCAAGCCCTGCTATGAGAATTTTACTGGACATTTTCAGTTAAATTCTTTGTAGACAGGAATTCACAAGAACAAATCTGTAGTTACTGATACAGACTAACAACATTATTGCGGATCTGATAAGAATTGTATTTTATAAAGCAGGCAAAGGCTGGATGGGAGGAGGCTTCTGGAGTTACTAAAGGCCTGAAAATCTGCCTTCAGATATGATTGAGAAACCCAGCCATTTTAGTTAAGGACAGAGAAGGACAGGAAATAGTTCCATCTCATAGCAGCAGGAGGAAACATGGCTCATGGTAAGGGCTTCTGAAAAGGTCTATTCAAAAAACTCCAGAGCTATTAGCTAGAAGTGGATGCCAGATGCATTTAAATGCAGCTATGTATCAGTGGCTAATTACCAGAATAATTTTCTGGGAAATGTGGCAGATTCTGCTGCTTTATAGCCTTAAAATCAGAGTTGCTATCTTTCTACAAGGTGTACTCCATGTCAACAAAAAATTGTAGCTCCACAGTAGCAGTTATGGATGGTTTTTATAACCCTCGTATTATGTGTGAGGACAAACAGTGCAGCCCACTGTGGCTCCTCCCGAACTTACACAATAATGCTGACATTTAGCATATGATGAACCTCATTGAAAGGAAAGACGAGATTTCATTTGAGTAGCTAAGATGCAATAAAGTGAAAAGTCTGTGTACTTTTTATTTGGGTTTAAGGGAGTGTGACTTTTTCATACAGAAATTAAAGTAGATTGCATGAATCCACTTACGCTTCACCTGGAAATGAAATTAAATTAGGAGGAATAAGTAAAAATGAATTACCAAGGTGTTCTGCATATATCATCAGTTTGAGAGATAGATATATATATATAGTAGTCTAGAGGTGTTTCTCTTGTAAAGGATTATTTTTCTGAAGTATTTTCAGTGCTATGGAAATATTTAATGCACACCTACATGTTACTCTTCAGGCAGTTTTTATAGAATGTTAGAACTTAATTTCATTAAAACTAACTTAAAATGCATAATTTAATTGATTTCTTAAAAATACTAATGATGATATGCTTGCAGCAGAACCTAGAAATAAAGCTTTTCACTTTAAAGTGTACATTATTCCAGTATATGCTCTATCATTGCAATAACATGTAAAATAACTTTCAGGAGCTCCTCAAAGTGTATTTCATTTATGGTAGCTCTATGTGATGAAGCAATGAGTTATTAATAGCATTCTTTTTTAATGTGCATTATTAATAGCTTTAAAACTGTACCTAATTAATATTATGGAGAATACTTATTTCTTATTATTACTTTTAACCAGCAAATATTAAAAGCAGAGATTAAGTTCATTCTGTTCACTTTCGTGATATTCATGCTGGTCTCACTCAGGAGTAATTCCATTGAGATCTGAGATGTTCTCAATTAGGGCATTTCTGGAAATAGTAACATGTCAAAAAAGAGAATTAAGCTCATACTTCCTTTTCCTCCTTTTCATTTAGTGCTTTCTCTTCCACTCCCTCCCTCACTTTGATGTTCCTGTATCAATGAATACTTAATACAGTGAATTTCAAGTGAAATGGAAATATTCTTGACTATATTTTCCTTAATTTAAGGAAAATATAGGTGGAATAATAATTATCCCTCTATATAAAGAAAAGTTTTAATTCTATTCTTTATTATTGTGTTTAATGTCAGCAATGTGTGAGGTTCTGTCAAGGATAGTATAAAATAAGAGAGTCTGGTGCTTTGGTATTCCCTCTGAATCCACGAGAGTGAAATATGCAGTGTATAAATGCTCAGCCATCCTTCAGCAGTCAGATGTTCATTTACTATTTTGAGTATCTCAACACAGTGACTGGTGATGAACTTCTGTACAGAATGCATACAGAGAAGAAGAAATCATTTTCAGATCTGAGTTTCTTATAAACATATATGTGAAGTACATGCAGAAGTGTTTTAGTGGCACCTAATGTAAGGATACCATCACCATTATCCTCACAGTGTTGAAGCCTCAGAATGAATCTTGTGTGACATCATCAAATTGATAAAAGATCAGTCACAATCTGTGGAAGTAAACAAATAACAGTTAAATTCTGTGACATTACAAAGATGACCTGTGCAATTCAAACTATAAATATGTTTATTCATTTTTTGGCCATCCAATATCAGATATTATTGTTCATATTAAGTAATTTAATCAAATAATTTTTTCAGTTATTTTTGCTTCTTCCTGATTTAAAAGCTATTCTGAAAACCTTTTGTGAAATGCTTAACTCATGTTCACTACTCACAATATTTTATTTCTATGAATACTGTTTAGTGTGTTTGTAGGGGTTCATTAGTTTGTATTTAGTAATTAAACCTTGTTTTTATTTTACCTGTAGATTAATAGAACTTTTTTTTTTCTTAATTAGATAAGCATAATTCCTACAATGAGATTCTTACCATATGCCATTTGTATGAATACATCAACATACATGAACAAAATTAAAAATAAACTTTTCAAAAATATTCTTTAATCTTTAAATTTACTTGTTTCTAAATATGTGCACACCATTGATTATGTTTACTGGAAAACACATTAAAAAAACACACACACACACAAAAAAAGAGGAATGATACTCTTATTTAATTTTTTATGTTTTCAAAGTTAATCATATCGAAATAAAATGAAAGTTACTGTTATGACATTTTTGTAAAACTTTTAAATTATTGCTGTTGTCAGTTAATAGGTTAAATGTAGCTAGTGGTTCAGTGGTTTGGGTGGAACTGAATGAAGCCTCAAAGCAGAAGAAGAGAAGTTGTGTCTTCTGTTCAAGGGTAGAATAGTCTCCCAGAGGAGATGCAGCCATTACTTTATGCCCCATGCTTGGGGAATAACATTTTGCCCACAGACTTTCTCTTACATTTGCTATCACATTTTACTCTATGAGATACTTGATAAGTAGGTTTGCAAAAGTACCAGTCATTTTTTTTAGACATTCTTCATAAATTAAGGTTTATTTCCCAGATTGCCATAGCTCAGAAACATTTAATGGAATTTTGTGAAAAATAGTCCCTTTTAAAAATGGTTGCTATTTCAATTTCTTCATAATTCAAGCTGCATGAGAAAGTATCTGTAGTAAATGCTCTCCTCTAAAAAGAAGATTTTTATGTTTCTTTTCATTTTTTTTGCCAGTAGAGGTGAAATGAGACAAGATGACTTGGGAAAGTAGCTTAAGACTTCCACCAAATCTAACTCTTTCATAGTATTGCTGTAAAACCAGAAATTATTTTCATTTCATCTACTATGTGACAACTAATATTGATCAGTTACTGTAATCATCAAAGGTAAAGTGGTTAAAGTTATTTAACTGCATTTATATACCACAACATATATGATGGTTTAGTTCAGTTTTTAGTTGTTTGTGAGGGTTTATAAACCTTAAACTCAGAAAGTTCAGTGTAACAGCCCTATTTTGGAGAATTATTTAGTTAAAATAATCCTGTTACTCTGCATTTTAATCAAATGTTTCATATTCAGTGCTAAACCAAGCTCACAATTGCTGATTTTTACTTTTAGCATAAGCTGGGAGGAACAGCTTGAAATGAATAAGACTAAGTTTTGATCTAAGTATGACTGCTTTCTACCAACCCAATGAGTTTTTCTGCCTTGCTGGCTGAGCTCTTTTATCTCACACCTTCAGAGAGCGCTTCTGTTTCTTCCAGGAGTCAGTACTTGTCCCATGTAGAAGTTCACTGGCCTTGGATATGAGCAGAATGTTCTTGGCACTGTTTGTCTCATCTCTTTTCCTACTGCCTCAATGGAGAAACCTGGCTTGGGCACACAGAACCTGGAACATGTCCATGACCAAGCGGGGTGATCGTGGTGATTACATTTGTTGATACAGTCAAAGCTCTATAATACCAATGTGACTGTGAAGTGAATTTTCCAGGAAGTTCTTGCTCATAGTTACAATATGGGACAGTTTCACTGAGGCTTTTCAGGTTCTTTCTGATGAGATAGTTGGGGAGGGCAGGTAGAGAGGATCAATAATGGGCCTGGTGTGATGATTAATAAGCTCTGTAGTGCCATTCTAGTTAAAGTAATATCTTCACAACTCTTGGTCTTCACAGAGCTTCTGTAACATTTCCATGGCATTTCTCCACTAAGACACTTGTAAAGCTTTTTTTTTCATTAGTTTCCAGGGCTCACAACATGTTCAGAGGTGGAACCATTCAAATAGATCTACGAATTGAAAGCCAAGATGAGAGACCATCTGCAAGCATAGAGATTCTGGTGCTTGTGTGTTTTTGTAGCATTCACTTTTGCTTGGACTTAAAATATCATAGTGAATTCGAAAGAACATTTTTCAAGGAAATCAATCTCTATTTCTGCTAAATGAGGTCAAGGTTTGTAAGTAAGACTGAAGCTGTAGAAAAAGTCTCGTAAAACCATGTTTCATTAAATTAAAATGAGTGATTTGAATGAAATGAATGAATCGAATGATTTTTTATGGAGCAAGGAATATTTAACATAATGTTTCACTTAATTTAACATAATGTTTCACCTAATTTCTAAATAGTAAGAAGTAAAAAGCTCAGAGACAGTTTGAGTCATACGTCAAGATCAGCAAAGTCATGTAATTACACTGTCACTGCCATCACAGAAATCAAAGTATGGATTCTGAGGTGTGGTGTCCCTTGAGTGCACTGTAATGCATAGGACTAAGAAAAGCCACTTCCCTTGCTCGACAGTGAATATTGTTCTTTCAATACATGTGTAGAAAAGCTCTGGAGATCGTGAAAACCTGTAGGTCAGACAACAATTTACTGTGATACCTGTCACAAAATTGCCATGCTACAGAATTGCAGAACACTTTAAAAACTAGTGGAAAATGAGGTATTGACCCATGCGTCCAGGGTTTATGTAATGTTGGTGCAAGGTGTGCCATAGATTAGTAGCTTCCATTAGGTCACTATGAGTCACCAGATGCTATAGTGGCTCCTTGCTTAGTCACTCTGGTGTCATTGCAATGAGGATCGAGACTTTCTTTTAGTACAAGAATGTCCATTTTCACTACATAACCACATTGCAGAGCATGAGTTTATTTGACTTTGAGAAGAAAAGTACATTGTATGCATTGAATGTAGGTTTTATGTGCTGATCACATAACTGACTGGTTTGCAGGAATCTAGATACATACCTGGCATCTCCATATGTGTATTAGTCATTTAATGCTGTATGTTTTATGCCACTGTGATAGCCTCTCTATTTCTATCAGATGGCAGCACTGTGTGACCTGCCAGTCATACTTAGTTCCTTTTTATTATCTAAGACACCCATATCACACTGATTATCTGCAAGTGATAGAAAGTAGTGACTGTAATACTTTCATTTTAAGAAATTCTGTGGAGAAAATAAGTAAAATAACTAGAGTTTCAAACCTAGGTACAACAGTAGGGTATCTAAAAGAGAGCAACCCAGGTAAGTATGCATTAACCTCATTCCAAATTTTGGTGTATTTTCCTTTTGGTTCCTTTTTGCTGTTCCTCCAGAGGAAACAGCATTTTAGAGAGCCATTGTAAGTTCTGTTAAAAAAAAAATTATTAAGGTGTACATGCAGGCAAATTTCTGCCTGAGCATGTGCAGAAGTGAGGCTGTAACTGGACATGGCCTGATCCTTGTAATTGGACAAGGAGAAATTGATCCCCAGGTCACTGGGTGATTAATGTAAACAATATGGTGTGATATATAGCTGTAACTGCGTAGCAAGAAGGGGGCAGACATGTTGCAGTCTTCTCAGAGAGCAGACCCTCTGCCTGGCTGTGAGACATGGCCAGGCAGAGAGATGTGTCCAGGCCACCTAGACACACTGTCTGGGGGCATGGACACAGAGTCTGCTAGGAAGGTAGGATATGCTTAGAGTTAGGCTTAGAAGCAGTAGAGACAGTATAGTTTAGGATTAGACTGTAGAGTGCCGGCACGCAAATAGTTAAATAAACACCTGAGAAACTTCATGAAATCCTCATATTTTATGCCTCTCAGACCCATCAGGCACAACATTAAGGTCATAAAGTTCATCCTCCTACAGACTGAGAAGAATAAAATGCAACATCTAAATTTGTGTATGAGGTATATGTTTCAACACTGCCTATTTGACATTTATTAAATGATTCAATTTAATATATTATCTTACATGCACATTATACAGATGTAATATCCTGGTTGTTTTCTTTGTGGGAGAAGAAAATGTCTGTTGGCAGTTCTGAATTTGCAATGGAGTTCACAACAGACTCTCCAACCAGTGCTCTGTATCTTATCAAGGTAGAGACATTCTGTCTTCTACACCACAGGAAAGGCATGAGCAGTCTAATTGCAGAGTATACTGTTACTCGCTGAAGCAGATCAGAATTTTTTAAAAGTTGACTGTTAATTGTGTGTGCAAATTAGGAGAGTGGAAGACTAGACTATCACATTTTAGTATATCTTTTTTAGAGCCAAGATCTTTGCATGCAATCCTGAGTAATCCCAGTCACACTCCTAAAAGGAATGAAAAAATCAGACTCTTTGTTGTCAAAATTTTGCTGACATATTACTGCTAGAAGTCTTGCAGACCTTGTAATGTACTTAGGTATGACTCAGATATTAATTATGTATTAGGTTACTTTAGTGACTACAGTTTTCGTGACATTCCTAGTGGAGAATCAACTCTCTATTAGCCAAAGAGATGAAGAGAAGAGAAGAGAAGAAAAGAAAGCAAAACCTAAAACTTTAAGACACGTAGTATCCTGGTACTGACTGCCACAGTTGGTCACCAGAAGCACATGGATGAAAACAGTTGTCAAGTGTTGATATAAAGCCTGTCACCACAAGTATATGCAAACTCAAGGTTGTTGGATGCAAGCAGAAAAACAAAAAAACAACCAACAAATTTTTATTACATCAATGTTGGAATGCCTCTATTCTTGTTTCTTCTGTATGGATACTGTTCACAAGGGCCTCCTCACAGACCAGCTAGAGTTCAGTTATACTTCTTCCCCAGTAATTCCCACTTATTGATCTGCCTGTGAACTTGAAATGAGTTGATGTTACTGGCCAAAGCATTTCTCCTTATGACTGCCTGTCCACTGTTCAACATTAAAAGTTATTGTAAATACCACTTGACTGGAATGATTGCTGACATAGAAGCAAAAATTAGACACTCTCTTGAGAGTTTTACCCAAGGCACTGAATCATTTATATTACATGCCAAAATGTATCAGGAACATAATTTGAGAACTCATTTTCTTCTGAACACCTTTAATAAAATATGTGGATAGATGCATTTTACAATATGTATCTTTGTATTGATGTCTAGATTTTCATTAATGTGCTATAATGTAACACAAAGGCCACACATAATGACTGCAAAATATCAAGACCTTTGGGATAAAGCAATGTGCTACACAAGGAGCATGTCAAGTTTGATTCTCAGTATAAACGTATCTTCCATTTTTTTGTAAAAGTTTGAGAATTGGGGAAAGGCATTTCACTGGGAACATTCCATAGTGTGGGTGTAAATAAATAAGCAAATGCTGAGAACCTTTGGAATTCAGTATGGAAATTAGAACCTCTCTTAGTTTACTGAAGAGCATATAATGAGATTCATAACTACAGACAGTACTGCTAAAAAAAGTGTCATTTATGTCCTCAGTTCAAACAGCAACACAGCATTTCTTTGAAAAGACTGCTGCAATCTGAGTTGTAAGTTCCAATATGATGTGTTTCAATTTGTGCATGTGATTAAATGCCCTCCTGACTCAGAGCTGTACACGCATAATATTATGTGCTTACATTGTCTTCCACCTATGTTCCAGCCCTTTGGTCTCTGGACCTGGCAGACACTTGAGGATTCAGAATGGTCTTCTGACTCACTGAATGGTATTTTAGAAGAACCACATTCACCAAACAATAAGAAAATTTAACATCTCTCACCCTTAGTTTCTGAACAGACTAGGATATTAACTCAAGGTGCTATGGCCGCAGTGATGCTTAATTAAGCATCTATTGGTAACTAACTCTATTGGTAATTTCTCTCTTCAAGAAAAGACTTCCCCTTGGTAAAGGAGGACTGGGTTAGAGGCTCTGGAGTCAAACCTGACATCCACAAGACCATAGACCCTAATGGGATGCACGCACAAGTGTTGAGGAAACTGGTGGATATCATTGCTAGACCATTATCAATCATCTTAGAAAGATCGTGGCAGTCAGGAAAGGTGCCTAAGGACTGAAAGAAAACAAATGTCAGCTCAGCCTTCAAAACAGACAAGAAGGAGGACCCAGTCAACTACAGGCCAGTCAGCCTGCGTGTGTTGACCTTGGCTGGATGCCAACTGCCCTCCAGAGCCACTCTATCATTCCCCTCTGCAACTAGACCAGGGACAGAAAAACTAAAAGCTCACAGGGACAGGGAGAGATCACAAACTGATTACCATCATGGACAAAATAGATTCTACTTGGGGAAATTAATTGAGTTTATTAAGGCAAAATCAGAGCAGGATAATGAGAAGCAAGACAAGTCTTAAAAACACTTTTCCTCCACCCCTCTCTCTTTGCTGGACTGTACCTCCTCCCTTCCAGTGTCACAGAGAGATGAGAAGTAGGGTTATGGTAAGTTCATCACACTTCATCACAGTTTCTGCCACTGCTCAGGGAAAAGAGTCCTTCCTATGCTCCAACCTGAGGTCCCTCCCACAGGAGACAGCTACCCATGAACTTCTTCAGACTGAGTCCTTCCCACAGGCTACAGTTTTTCACAAACTGCTCCAACATGTGTCACTCTTCCACAGGGTGCAGTCATTCAACAACAGCCTGTTCCAGAGTGGATCCCTCACAGGGTCACACGTCCTACCAGGAAATTTGCTTTAGCATGGCTTTCTCTCTCCATAGGTCCACAAGTCCCTGCCAGCACCCTGCTCCAACACAGGCCTCCCACAGGATCACAGTGCCTTTTATTGGGCATCCACCCTCTCAGGTGTGGATCTCCTCTACAGGCTGCAGGTGGATCTCTGCACCCCCATGGACCTCCATGGGCTGCAGGAGCACAACCTGCTTCATCTCTGGTCACAATTACATCTGCGTAATAACACAGAGGTGTTACTACTATCACTAATAGGTTTGGCCTTGGCCAATGGCAGGTCCATCCTGGAGCTGGCTGGCATTGGCTCTGTCAGACATGGAGGAAGCTTCTAGCAGCTTGTCACAGAAGCCACCCCTGTAGTCCCCCCAATACAGAAACCTGGCCATGCAAACCCGATACACAGCCTTACCTCAATCCCTGGAAAGGTGGTGGAACAGCTCATACTGAAGGCCATTTCTAAGCATGTGGAAGACAAAAAGGTGATCAGGAGTAGTCAGCATTAATTCATCAAAGGGAAATTGTGCTTAGCCAACCTGATTGCCTTCTATGATGGGACAACTGATGAGTGCAGAGCAGTAGATGTTGTCTAGCTTGACTTCAGCATCAGGCTTATGACACTGTCTCCCATTATATCCTTATAGGCAAGCGCAGGAAGTGCAGGCTGGATGAGTGAATGGTGAAATAGATTAAGAATTGTCTGAATGGCAGATCTCAGAGTGTCATGATGAGTGGTGCAGGATCTAGTTGGTTGCTTGTCACTAGCAGTGTCCCCTAAGGGTCAAAACTGGGTCCAGTATTTTTTAATTTATTCACCAATGACTTACATCAAGTGATAGATGCCTCTTCAGCAAGTCCACCAACACACAAAGTTGGGAGAAGTGGCTCATTCTCCAGGGTGCTGTGCAGCCCTTCAGAAGGACCTCAACAAGTTGGAGAGATCGGAAGAGAAGAACTTTCTGTAATTCAACAAAAGCAAGTGCAGGGTCCTGCACCTGTGGAAGAATAACCCCAGGCACGAGTACAGGCTGGGGGCTGGCTTGCTGGAAAGCAGCTTTGCAAAACGGGACCTGAGAGTCCTAGTGGGCAACAAGCTGTCCATGAGCCAGCAGTGTGCCCTTGTGGCCAAGAAGGCCAATGGTATCCCGGGGTGCATCAGAAAAGCATTGCCAGTAGGTCAAATAAGGTGATGCCTCCCCTTTGCTCTGCCCTAGTGAGGCCACATCTGGAGTGCTGTGTCTAGTTCTGGGCTCCTCAGTACAAGAGAAACATGGAGCTCCTATAGTGAGCTCCTGTAGCAAGTCCTGTAGCAAGTAGGACTACAAGGATGATTAATGGACTGGAGCATCTCACAAGGAAAGGCTGAGAGAGTTGGACCTGTTCAGCCTCACAGAGACAACTGAGAGGGGACCTCATCAATGTCTATAAGTATCTGATTGGAGGGTGTCAAGAGGATGGAGCCAGGCTCTTCGCAACAGTGCCAGGCAATAGGACAAGAGGCCACAGCAGAAACAGATGCACAGGAAGTTCCACCTGACTATGAGGAAGAACCTTATCATGCGATGACTAAGCATTGTACACAAATTTTACAGAGACGTTATGGAGTCTCTCTCGCTGGAAATATTCAAAAGCTGTCTGGACACAATCCTAAGTAACATGTTCTAGAGCATCCTGCTGGAGCAGGGAGGTTGGACCAGATGACCCACTGTCGTCCCTTCCAACATCACCCATTCTGTAATTCTGTGATTCTTTGACTCCATGTAATGTAGTGCCTTCCCCCTGTACATTGCTATGCAAATTTCAAAAGCATGTTTGCCTGTTTCTCATACATATCTTACTTGCATGTTTTTATAGATAAGCTACACACCTTGACATAGTTCATAGAATTGTATGATTATAGAATAGTTTGGTTTGCAAGGGACCTTAGAGATCATCTACTTCTAACCTCCCTTCCATAGGCAGGGACACCTTGCACTAGAACACATTTCTCAAAGCCCTATTCAACCTGGCCTTGAACACTTTCAGGCTGGATGGGTAATCCACATTCTCTGGGCAACCTGTTTCCATCTCTCACCACAAACATAGTGAATAATTTCTTCCTAACATCTAATCTAAACTTGCTTCTTTTCAGTTTGAAGCCACTTCCTCCCTTGTCCTATCGCTACATGCTGTTGTAGAAAGGGGCCAACTCTCTTGTAGGCCCCCTTTAGGTACTGGAAGGTCTCTCCAGAGCCTTCTTGTCTCCAGGCTGAACAACCCCAACTTTCTCAGCCTTCCCTCACAGGAGAAAGGCTCCAACCTCCTCTAGTCTTTCTCCAACAGGTCCACATCCTTCTTATATGAGTTATCGTAACAGTTATAGAACTTAAACTTTACCTTACACATTGTATTGTATGACAATTTGCCATGCTCTAGGTCTTGGACTGCTACAACATAATCACATTATTTAAAAAAAAAAAGAAAAAAAACAACCAAAACCAGAGAAAATTATGAATTATGACTCTTCATACTTAGACTATAAAATATATTTCAATTATGAACGTTTGTAAGTTGCTAATAGCCATAAACACTTTTTATTATATTAGACATTTTGATTTATTAATTGTCTATTTTGTACTACCTGCTGCCTTCACCTATATTATCTACGTATTCTCTCTACACCTATGTAAGTATTACTTAAGTGAAAATATTTGTTACTTGATTTTTTTTTCACAGCTTCCTGTAAAAATGTAAAAAAACATAATTCTGCAGTCTTGTGAGATAAATTTGGTGGGGGTCCATGGCATATCAGTATATCTTTTATAAGATGGAAGTTTGCACATTTGTCAAAGGAAAAGAATATATTTCTCCAAGATGTATTTTATTAATAAATTTGAAACACGTGAATAGGCAGTATAGTTACACGAAATTTGTAAAAGAGTAGGTAATTTTTGCATTCAGGTTTGTTATTTGACATTCATTTTTCACTTTAATTACATAAAATTTAAATAGGCATTTTTCTAGCCACTAGGCTATTCCAGCAAATTGTTGTGCATTAGGGACACTGCATTAACAACAAGGCTGAATATATTCATATCCTTCCTACCCAGGGCATCCTCAAGAAAACAAAAGCAAATGTAACGAGTGTTGAAAGTAATAAGCATTCTTCAGCCTTACAATGCTGTATCTATCTAACATCTCATTTATTCCTATGCCACCAAGTAGTTTCAGTCTGTTGTCTATAGAATTGCTATTTCCACTGTTTATTACCATGTTCATCAATCATCTTGCTTTATTTCATGAGTAATTAAGTGTTCCTATTTTGGCCAAAAAATACTAATACAGTAAAAATTTTAATTGGCTTCCTCTCAGCTATTTATGGCACAATCAGATAGCCCTGTGTCCAGCTGTTAATTGCACTGAACATTGATTTATAGGTTCAGCCAAAACAATTATGGAAAATGATGCATATTCTTTGAAAAATACTGATGAAATCAGGGACTGTAGGATGGGACTTTTTCTAGACATATATTAAAACAGGATTGACGTGTGAAAGTGATTTAGGTTTTTGTGTTTGGTGGGATTTTGTACAGAAGAATTGTCCACTAAATATTTAAGAAAATCAACACTTCTTTCTTCAGTGTTGAACATATACTTATTCTTTCCTTCCTAGAAGGTGCACTGTGGTACATGATTGGGTTTTTTGCCTAGTTCACTACACATTCAATACTGTGACTACAGTAATATAGTTAAGGTAAAATGAAGCTATGTTCTAGTAAATGCTCATTTTTTAATCACAATTAACATAATAAAATAGATGTTGCATCAGAAAAAAAAAAATCCTCTCTTAATGCATCCAGCAGTCTAGGAGTTGTAAATGAAGAGATTTTGCTCTGAATTTCAATTTCTCCTATATTTTGGAGCCTTTACCATCACTCCTTTTTTTTTACACAGATTGATTGCTCACTTTTGGTTTTGGTTTGTTTTTTCTATCACTCTCTGGTTTTTGTTTCTTTTTTTGTTTCCTCTTTTTTCCTCCACTTTTATATCTGTTTTTTCATAACCCTATGATCTTTTGCTTTCACAAGCGTATTTTCTCTGTTATTCTCTGTATCTGTTCATCTGATTTGTTTTGGGCAGCCTCCCAAAACAAAAAGCCTCCTCTATCTTCTGCTTTTTTCTCTGGTACTTCGTCATAGAAGATTCACTGACAGCTCAAACTCAAAATAGGTGTAGAACTATATCTTCTCTCTTAAACATTTCCATCCTGCTTGCCATCCAAACTCATATAGCAGTGCTTAGCCAATCTTCCTCCACAATTTTTTGAAAGCCTATCATTGTCTCTCTATACAGACATATGTCACTTTTCATGATCTTTTTCTCTTTTTACCACTTCTTGCACATTCTCCTTTGCATCCATATTGCCAGTCCATCCAAAACACAGCTGGTAATACGACTGTTCCTGTTGGTCCAACCACAGTTACATCTTTTAAGCTGATCTTTAACTTCAAGATGTTCCACAATATTCTGTCCCAGCTGTAAATTAGATCAAGTGTCTCCTCATCCCAGCCATTTTGTTGATAATCTTTTGTTGATATGTTAAGACTACATATAGTAATTCCATTACATCCCCTATGACTGCCACGACTTCACTATGCTGCAAATAATTGGTCCTTTCTGTTCTTTATCTACATCTACTCTTTTTCCACAATATACAAACATGAACATTTCACAGCCATTCCGATAATGGAAAAATGAAAATAAATCACTGTTTTGGGACATGTCCTAGTTTATTGAACATTCCATGTTTTTCTCATATTTTTGAGGCAAAGTTTTAAATTTTTTATCTTATATAACATCCTTGTCTATTGCTAGCTTTAAGAGAATTTATCAATCATCCTAATCATCATTGATCATCTTGCATGATTGTAAATGGATTTAAATAAAAATTAACTGGCTGAAGCTTTGTTGTGTGAAAGATATTCATAGATACCAGACACTGGAGTATTTTTAGTTGGTCTTTATATCCTTTAGAATATTTATTCTTCATGATGGAATATTTTTGTTCAAGTCACATTTTCAATTATCTGAATGAAGAATCTACTACTACATCCCTTTGGATGTTTCTTGATTACAGTCTAATAGTTCACATTTTTAAAACCGTTGGTAGGGGTATAAAAAGTTCTTTAGAAGTGCTAAGTATTTTCACTACAGTATAATTGACTAAGTCCAGCTCTCTGAACATATTATTTTTGTGCTTTTAAAGGTGCTTTTAGCCATCCTCCTCTTCAGGTAAACCAGTGAGCTTATCCATTTGGAATATTCCAAGAGTGTTTTGTGGTATTTTGAAAACTCTTTTTTTGGAATTCGAGGTTTCTTGCGGAGGAACATTTTCTGCGTTGCAGGGATCCAGTGAGGGAGAATGAAATGCCGGACATCAAGATTAGCTTTGAAGCCTATTAAAAAAAACTCCTCTATGGCTCACCACAGACTCAGTAGAAAATATAAAATATGTTCTGATGAAATGGAGAGCATGCTTTTCTAGACTGACATTAAACAAATGTTACTTTAAAAAACTTCATTGTTGCCAATTTGCCAGTAGGTACAATGTCTACAACCTGTTAAAACATGAACTTTAGCTGAGAGAACACTGGAGGAACATAGTAGAAACCTGTTTGCCATGCATGTTTACCTATACTCAAAGAAAGATCTCAAAAGTTACATTTCCAAAAATACTATGCGATTAGACCTGCCAGAAAAGAATAAAGTAGCTGAGTGACTGCCATTGCAGTGCAGTGTAAGAGGGCATACTCTAAGGAGTCCTCTGCCCATCAGGAGCTGAGACGGCACCATGAGACTATTTTGCCACATCTGAAACCCTATAATTGACATTTTAGTAGCTCAGAGGTTGCAGGAGCAGTTGCATCTAGAATTTTGCAAGTGTTGAGGGCTGAAATGAGAGCATCTGGCCTCAGAGCAGTTATTACATCAATTCAGATGAAGATTTCCATTTTCAACTTGTGATCAATATTCTATAGCATTTTGAGTCACTTCAGGGACAAATAACTGCAATTAAGAATTAATCAATAACCTCCACACTGTTATTTCCATGTGCAAGTTGTGTCTATACCAGTTCCTCTAAAGGTAGGAGTAGTTAAGAATATTTGAGCACCACTTAGTAAACTGAAAATTTATGGAAAATTAAGCCATAGCATGCATGATCAGAATAAGATGATTTCTTTTTTTTTGTGAATAGGAGGCAGCAAATATTAAATACAACCCTTCCAAATATGTAGGTTATTAAATAGTTGGTTTGGCTTCATTTTGACAATTAGCGTAATGTATTGTTATTTTATTCTTAATTTGAAAATAGCTGACAAAAATTATATGTTGATATTGTCTTGAGATGCTTACAATCTAGGCAGACAAAATGTAGATTGAGTAAAACTGCACTTGAGTCATGTAAAAATATGCTTTGAAGTCAGAGAAAATTTCCCATTAATCTCACCATGTCTTGTGTTTGGCTCAAAGAAGCCCACAGAGTGTTCCGTTAAGGACATGATCTTTTTTAGTTCATCCATTTGACCCTGAAAAAATGCAGATGAGCATTTAAAGCATCCAAAGAGGCCCCTCTTCATGAATGTTTTCAGGACTAAAGTTTTAGAGTACAGGTGGTGATACTTATCTTACTTTTCACATTGAGAATATTTTCTTGCATCTGCTTTCCAGCTAAAGGAACAAGATAATTTTTCTTGTGTACTGTTTAAGTATCCCTAACACTATGTTGGACATGGGAAAGATTAGGTGATAAAAAGAATCAGAGAATGTTTATTCCAATTATTTTTGCAATAACAAAGAATGCTAAATATGCACATGCTGTTTATTCTCTTGAAGCTTGAATATCTTATGACTTGTGTCATATTTCGTTCTTTTAGGCCTTTCTCTGAGATCTGCCTGTTGCACAGCCATACCTATTAGATGACTTTGGGACTTGCTTTACACCAACGATGAAGGGATTATCTAGCAGCCGTAGTCATCATCATGGGGTTGCCTGTGACCCTCCATGTGACAGTCTGCCACATCACCAGGACAGAAAGCCATATTTGTTAAATCCAGTGGACCCTCATCCTGCAGACCATCCTTACTACACTCAAAGGAACTCTTTTCAGGCAGAGTGCATGGTGCCCTACAATGATCAGATTGCCAGCAGCACATTTCCCCGGAGGCATTACAGTTCCCACCACGAACTCAAGGATGAGTGTGCTCTGGTTCCCCATGGAACTGCCAACAAGACCAACCGCATTCCTGCCAACCTTTTGGACCAGTTTGAGCGGCAGCTGCCTCTGAATCGGGATGGCTACCACACTCTGCAGTACAAGAGAACTGCCATGGAACACCGCAGTGACAGCCCAGGGAGAATCCGGCATCTGGTTCATTCTGTCCAAAAGCTCTTTACCAAGTCCCATTCACTGGAGGGACCATCCAAAGGGAGTGTCAATGGGGGAAAAGCAAGCCCAGAGGAGTCACAGACGATGAGGTATGGGAAGCGCAGCAAGAGCAAAGAAAGGCGATCAGAAGGTAAGCCCAGATCCAATGCATCAGGATGGTGGAGTTCAGATGACAACTTGGACAATGATGTTTGCATTTATCATGGTCCCAGTGGGGTCATGACCATGGGAAGATGCCCTGATCGTTCTTCTTCCCAATACTTTATGGAAGCCTATAATACTATTAGCGAACATACTGTGAAGTCCTCCAGAAGCAATAATGATGTCAAATGCTCTACCTGTGCAAACCTGCCCGTGAATTTGGACTCCCAGTTAATGAAGAAAAGCTCTTGGTCCTCTACATTAACCGTGAGCAGAGCCCGTGAAGTTTACCAGAAAGCATCAGTTAACATGGACCAGACAGTGGTGAAGGCAGAGACGTGTCAACAGGAACGGTCATGTCAGTACCTCCAGGTACAGTGTGGAGACCTGATTGCTGTTAACTGTACTCTGCCTTGTTTCAGGTGTTTGTGGGGGATGGAGGTTTGCTCTGATGTCTCAACTTTCCCCAGAAGTCACTGATCACCAAACAAGGGGTACAGCTGCTGAAATTAAAAAAATCAGCTTTCTTTTTCTTTTCTTTTTTGCCACCATTCAGTATTTCAAAGAAACAGTTCATGTTAGAACATGATAATTTTTTTTCATGTGGGAAAAATAAGACCTTTCTGTGTACTTTTTGAATTTATAAGGCTGTCACAGTAGGGGTATAGGGAATTTGTTGTTGTAGTGCTTGCATTTAGCATTACAATGTCAATTAACTAAATGTTGCCAGGATACAAATTCTTTGATTTCTGCAATCTCAAGATTTGCCTTCATTTACTGCTCATTTTTTATGAAAGCTTTTGAGACCCTTTTGAGAACCTTGGGGGTAGGTACCTGAGTACTTTCTCCATCAGGAAAACAATCTGCTTTTCTTTTAGACATAGAATATAAATTCTCTTAAAAGAGTTATTGTAACATGTCCAGATTTGTTTATTGGGCTATTCCTCTTTTTCATGGCTTTGAGTCAAAAATAAAAAATCAAAAGGTTGAAATTATTGCTTGTTCTGATTATACAGTTTAGGAGTACATCACCTACTCCCTCACAAGCTGTTTGCAGTTAATACAGCGTCACTATTTTTCACCAGTATTGTATCTTTAAATGTCAAGAATCAGATGTCTCCTCTTGGAGCTATCATACTGCCGGTGAATGTTTGTGGCAGGAACATGGATCAGAAAATATTAAAACTGTTTCATTCTTAGGAGAGCTGTGGATAGCTTTTATGCACTTTAAACGAAGCACTTATGGCACATCTAAGTGTGTGTGTAAGATGGAACAACGTTGCACAGAGAAGAGAGAAGACCATGAGGAAAAAAGAGGTTTGCTAAGATGATTTGGTTTCATTTTTATGTAGTGGGACTCTTGTCTATTTGTATAGAAACTGTAGCGAGTTTCTCTGGTATGGGTGCTTGAATGAGACAGTCAGCTTCCACATTCTGTTGTTTAAGCCAGTATGCAGAGAAAGCGTAGGACTGAGGCATCTACATTTAAAAATTCATCTTAAAAGGTTTTATGGAGTGGCATGCAAAATAATTTTGAATGCCAGCCTCTGGGAGTCTAATTTTTAAACTTAAAGGGATGGATATGTATATTTTCTATTAATTGTTAGGAGGGTAGGGTGGGGGAAGAGGCGGCAATAGAAATGCCCAGAGTGTGTTTACAGCTCTGTGTATGGGCTGCAGAGGGAGAGGGGTTTCAAAATAGCCTCAGGTTGCAGCATTTTCAGCTTTGGATTTTTTTTTTATTAAGTCTCTTTTGTCTGAATTTATGAGTGAGAAGAAATCCTAACTTTAGGTTTCATTGTTGTGGTTACACTGGACCCTGAGATCTCTTTTGTTGATGTTTTTGTTTACTCCTTCAGTCTTCCTCTTGGGTTTAGATAAAATAGCTGACAATTCAGTATGTGACCAGATGGCTAGAAAAGAGTGAAAAACTGTGCCAGCATCAGATTTAAATGAACACCTCCATAGGGACCTTTAGATAATGTTTAAATGACAGGAATAGACTCCTGAAGTGGAATTAGAGGACATTATCTGTGTCTCTAAGAAAATATGTCCAACAATTGTCAAGGGCAAGAATAACTAAATTCTCACTGTGTTTCCCATCCTCACTGGTAGTTTTATTTTGGTTTTAACTTAATTTTTTGTCATTTTTTTATTTTATGCAAATGTAAAAAGAAGAGAAATATAACTGGTTTGAATTTTTTTTTTTTTTTTAAAAGGAAAATCTTAACCAGGTGTCAGTTAACATTGGAAGTAATATTCAAAGTACAGCAGATTTGAGGAAGCGGGTCAGGATTATTCTTCTGTCTTGGCAGCTTAAAAGGATGAAAAATGCATATAGATGTTAAAAAAAAGGAGTCTATTTTGAATGCATCCCATAGCCTTTTCGCTTCATGACATCACTTATCTTTTTGCACTACAAGTCCTTTGGGGCTTGAACTTTGTTCCCTTTTGTATTTCCACAATGCCCAGCACAATGTGGCGCAGAACCTAATCGAGGCCTTTTGGCTGTCCTGCAACATAAATATATATTAACATCAGCAGAGTACTACTCCGTTAGTGGGTTGTAGAATGATTCTGTATATCGGTTGTTTTCCTGGTGACCTTCTCATTATTGAACCAAAAGGCTGGTGTCCTATGTTAGAACAATTAGAAATTCACAAAGTGAGAAGAAAATTCATGACAACACCAGACAACTCTGATAATTTCATTCCATTATTATGATGCTTTTTTTTCTTTATTTGACTCATTAAATGTTAAATAAAAGCTTTTTGATAAAAAGCATTTATTTAGGTTACTTAAATTTGTAATTTATGTTGTCTATGGTCCAGGACGTAAACTCTCAGGACGTAAACTTTGATCCTTCAAAGAAGCAACCATGCAAGCTTTTCTTGTGACAGCATCTGAATTCAATTCAGGATACTCAGGATAATTTTCTTTATCCTGGTAGATCTGAGTATATCAGAGATCACAGGTGACATTGACTTCATATTTGCTTGTAAGGGATTTTTATCATAAAAGTATCTGTATGAATTCTCAGTGTAAAGACATGAAAATAACAATTATCTCACTTGCTGTGATATTTTCCACATAACTGTTCTGTGGAAGGAGTTGGCAGTAGTTTGCATTACAGATGGGCTTATTTCTTATAATTTGGAATTTGGATCAAGTGCAGAATCCTCCTGCATTGCACTATCTTTTTTTACCCCAGCAGAGTCCACTTCCACCCTGGTGCTGAGGCACACTGTCTGTCTTGGAGGTCTAGGGGAGGCTTGGGTCAGCATTGTGCATCATCAGACAGATGTAATATCCTATGCTAGTCTAAAAACTGTCAAACAAATCTTTTCCTCTTACCTGCATTTTGAGAATGGAATTACATTTTTATCTTCTATTTCTCCTTTGAAGAGTGAGGAGCTGGATAGTACAAAGATAAGGTCCGTTTTGGGGCTGATTTTTACTTTAGGAAAGTGCGTCTATTTGATCCAGGTTTATGGTTGAACTAAAGTGAAAGGAGTGAGATGGAACTGTTCCTGTTCTATCAAAATTCTTTTTCAAAATAGTTTCCCTCACTTGAAAAAAAGTTATAAGGCAGTGGACAGCCTCTACTTTTCTGGTAGCTTCTTCTTTGGACAAATTGAAATTAAGAGACGAAATAGGGTCTAAATACACTGGCATATTTTTAACACTCTTGTTTTCTATGAATTCATTATTTTTGGAACTAATAGATTATCAAATACACTGCAGAGTTTGTCTCTGATTATAGTTTTGGCATTCAATGTTCCCTATAATTGCTATTCCCATTGTCCTTGGCCCATTCGTTAAGAGGCTGAGAAAAATACAAAGGATGACATTTTTTGTATTAATCATCTCTTCTTCTTATGTGGGTCAGTCACAAGTTTTTCCTTAGTCACAATGGATGACACTGAAGTCACACTTGGGGCTGATGCTGAAAATTTTATTTCTGAAAATTGAAGTTCCGTAGGTGGGAAGGGCTACGAGTTCCACATTTGCCTTGCTTATCATTTGTGGGATACTCTGAGAAATACTATAAAAAAAATAAGCCCAGTTTCTGGGTATAATAAGAAGAGTTCTGTTCTGCACTGCACTCAGTTTCCTGTGTGAATGCTGTCCAATCCCAATCCCAATCCCATCTTCTTTCTATTGCCTGTGTCCATGGATGACCAAATAGATCCTAGGTTCACGGTGCTAATAAGGACCAGCAATATGATTTGCTAACATGGTATGTTAAATTATAAAGTGTTTATTCTCATGGCACAGCTGTTTATATTAGATGTTATACCGTGCTTATCTGCATTTTCAGTTTATCTCTATGTTTTCCTCATTTATGTTTATGTTTCAGATGCAACTACCATATCCAAATTAATCTTCCAGTATATCCTTATATATATGTATGTGTTTATATATATATATACACACATATGTATATGAAAGTTGTATTAACATCTATTAAATAGATCTTCTCTTTTTCATGTATCTGAAGACTTGCATTTTTTCATATGTCATTACAAATTAAAAATGACTGTGTATGTTATTTCTTCTTCAACTTTCCAGTCAGAACTACAAAGTATATGAGGTATAAGTTTCAAGGTTTTTATTGAACTCATATGAAACATACTTCTCAGTAAAGTTAGTGAAACAATTTGGACAATTATGAAATAAAATGTCAAATGTTTTAATGTATTCTAAGTCAGCCTCCAGGTAATGGAATAATCATGAAAACATTTGGAAATTCTAAAATGTTCATAAATTTTAAAATAAGCTAGTATCTAATAACATTAAAACTGAAAAGAATATTCACAGAAAATGAATTTATTTCAATTTTAGTATTGTGAGATGGGTAATAGGAATAATGAATCAAGTTAGGGAATTTGTGGAAAATATAAATAAAGAATAAAATAGCTTATTTACAAAAAATATATTACTAACAGATAATTCCATTAAATCTGCATCTTGGTTGTTCAGCCTACCTAAAAACCCACCCAAGAAGTCATTGCTATAGTAAGACAATGTAGGAGAGTATTTCAGTATACTTGTCTTCTTCACCTTTGGAGTCCTTTAATTTAGCTAAAAAAGAAAAAAAAAGAAATTATCACCTGTGTTGGTGAGAATTATCTTGCCACACTTGTCACATATTCACTTCGACAATAGGTGTGTTCTGTACTGATCTTCAGTGTCTTGAGTAATTCAGTAATGGGGGCCTCCCAAGTACAAAAAGAGTTGCTCTACAGCAATGTCAGTACTTCACATTTAGCTGAAATTTTAACTGCCCATGTTCCTTAAGTGATAATTTTCTGTCCTTTAGTTTCATTGCCATCCTGTAACTTCTTATTATTGAATATACTGGCATTGATCTTAATTTTTCTACATTAACTTGAATTACTGCTCCTTCATTCTGTTAGCATCCTTACAGTCTAATAGCGCATCCATTAATTCCGGCAGAACATAATTTTGGCAGCTGGATCCTTTTGCTAGCATAACATATATAGGAGATAGCAACATACTTGAGTGACACTACATTACATATACTGTTATGTCAGAAATGTTTATTAAAATTATAACTGTACATAACCACTGGAATTTGCTATTTCAGTTCCTTCATGAGTAAGATTTGATTCAGTCCTGGATCTGCCTCCTTTCTGTACCTTTAAGTGTTTGGAGTGTTCTAATCTTACTGTTTCAAATAATTTCACTATTAAAAAGAAGAAAAAATCTTCAAGACAAAGAAAGTCCAGCAAAGGGTGTCACTTCAACCTTCATCTGAGTTTGAAACCTTAACGTTTTTTCTCGAAACATGCAAAGTAGGTGGAGAAGAAAACACTGAGCAGTGACACATTTTCCTCAGTCCATGCAAAGTCATAAGGAGTATTTCCCTTCATCAAGTTACTGGTTTGTTGGGGAAGGGGTTTCCTTTCAAGAATACAATTTATAGTATAGATCTGGAGTGAGAAAATACTACAGTGCCAAAGGAGTGGTTTGTGCCGGGTCAGCTGGCCACAGTTTCTGTTCTGCCTTACAAATGCTCTTGTACTGTGCTTGTTGCACAGATGAGCTTCTGTCACTAGTGAATTAAGGAATAAGAACATCCATCTGTTGTATGTTTGTCCTTACCATGAAACTGTGCAATAGATTGTCATTCTGATATTCTGATATTCTGATAAATCTGTCATTCTGATAGATATGTATTTCTCTCACCAAAGGTTGAGCAATGTGTCATCTAGTTGGATAAGGCATTGTGACATTTCTGAGGGGCCAGAGCTTCAAAAGAAAATCTTCGAATTGTGTCCAGGAGTCTTTTATGCAAATAAGTTTGTGCCTAATTTTGCTTTACTGACATAACCCCAGCCTGCTAACCAGCTTGTTGGGAAATCTTTGAGGTTTTCTGGTCTTGAGCAATTCGGTTGCCAGTAGATGAAAGTCAAGACAGTGACCTTGATTTGATATCAAATGGAACATTACTGTAGAGGTGACTGTTGGTTACTGTTCGGAGTCACTGTGAAGACACACTATGGTGTTCTGAAACCAGAAAAGTTTCCTTATAGGCAAATGCAAGCTTCTTACTGATATATTGCACTGCTGTAATCCAAAATAAAGCATCGTGGAAGTTTCAGTGAAGTCTGTCCTCTAGCCACTAAAACGTGACAGAAGCTAATAGCCAGCTGGAGATGGCATCTTAACTGCGTTACTTACAGCAGCTGGCTGTGAGAGCACAACATTAGCAAAGCACCAGAGATTACCCAGCTACAGTCAGCCAAAAGAAACAGCATAAGGGCTGTTTCTCAAAATGCTCGCCCCACCACATGTTTTCTTCCAAGGATTCAGATTCAGCTACGTGTTCTCCACCCACTAGCAAGTTTCATGCCGTCTGCTTGATAGTGGGCTTGTGGTGGTGTGTAGTGAAAGAGAGATAAAATGACATCTTGCCTAAAAGTATTACATTTGATGCCAACCAGTCACTGTATGCAGGTGTTGAAGTGATTCACCACAAAAGAAGATATATAGAAGAAATGAGAGAACATTTCTCCATTGCTAGTCATTGAAAGCATCATTTTAAGGACTGATTTTCATGTTTACAGTCACCCTGTCATCCTTAATTGGGCAAGAAGCCATATGTTATTACAACCAATGACACTGAATGCTTCAAGGGTATTGCGAAAGATGGGAATGAATGTCTGCCCTCTGCCTCCAAGTGGATATCAGCCATGAGTATCACCAAAGGAATTTTCATTTGAGGTCCCAGCTGAGAATCCTGCTCTATGACCTTCAGTTATGTTTGCTTCTGCTAATGGATGTGGTAGTTGATGTTTGGCTTTTTTTCTGCAGAATGTGTAAGGCTTTTGGCTGGAATTGTTATATCGGCATGGCCCTCTTCAGGGTTGGTTGGATTTTTACTAGTAAAGCAGGAGGAGAAAATTTATCTAGAACCAAGACACAGTCATTTCATCTAGGAGACACACATTCCTCTACATAAAACTGAATGTGAATCAGATTGACAAGCCAGTGGTCAAGACACCTTTTGATGAATGAACATTATAAACTGGAGTGATGAATGAAGAATTTTGTTTATTGGCTGACGCTGTGAGGATTCACACTGGTTTTGAAGACTTTCCAAACTACTGTTGTGTGAAAGAAGATTGCAGTTCTTCACCTTGTTTGTTCAGGTTTGATGCAAGGGGTGGGCACAGGATTGGGGAAGTAATGATCCATCTCGGATAGGCTCTTTGTTCTGGCTGTTAATTCTCTCCTTGTAAAAAAAAATCTGAACATAAGCCAGCTAAATTAAATTAATTTATAGTAGAAGGTGATTGCTCAAATAGTACAAGCTAAAACAAGTGTTGCTCCAGCTACTGAGCATATTAAGTTTGTCCTAAATAAAGACAATACTCCTATCTGCATATTTGAAAATATTTGCAGCTAATTAAACATGTATTGTTCTTTCTGCTTTCTAAGGCTTTCTTTTTTTTTTGCATACTTCATTGATTCTTAGCACAGTATATTGATAGAAAGAAATGTTACTCGTCTTTATTGGTCTGAATAATTCAATATTCATGAGTGCCAGGAATAGGCTTAGTAAGTGGAAGATGGCAATTGAAACTTCTTTTGCAGCATGCAGAAGAGGCATAATAATGGCTAAGAAGACCAAATTGCATGGGTTCGAAAAATCTGCACTGAGCAGCCATTAAGCATTGTTCCACAGTTATAGGACTTCATTTCATTTAGTATTTGCATACTAATAGAAAGCTAAAGTTACAAGTCTACTGCTGTGAGGGATGGTTAGCCACTCCTTCCAGTCCTTTTGTTTACTTCTACAGTCATCCACATTGCTTTGGCAAAGCATGAGGAGACACTTTAATGATTTCAGCTGCAACAAACCAGATCAAACTAGAGATCAATAATGAGCTTAATTTGCTATAGAGACAGTCTGGTTGCTATTTCATCTGGTAAGGTAAGTTAATAACTATTTGGGGAAAAAAGGAAGGAAATTAGATATTCTAATTTTATTGTTTAGAAATTGAATAAAAACTGTTTTCTTTATCTTTGTCATTACATTCTGGGCTTCTTTCACATACCACTATGTGTGAACTTTTGAAACTAGTATTTGAAAACTGGGGCCAGTATACCTGTTTGCTTAGTTCCTTTATTTGGGAACCTAGATGGTCTATTAGAAAAATCCAGTTCCTTTACGTCAAAAAATGCATTAAGGGAAATGACAAGGCAGTTCAACCTGGCTAATAACAAAATGTGAGCACTTCCAGAGCAACATAAATTTAGTTAAAGATCAAGACAGGTAATCTATACACTAAATGCTGAATCCAGATGAGATGTTGTCTAGTAGCAGTGCTTTGTCTTTATGGTCTGCTCTGTTTACAAAAGAATATCAACAATTTAATCAAAATAAAGAAACTACTGTAAGGCTTAGCTTCATACATGTAACAATTATTTTCTAGGGGTATGCTCAAGTCTTAAGTTTCAGTAAGCTGTGTGGCTCAGAGGCCTTTGGTGAATATTTTCTATATTTTTTCAAGTAATAATGGTGTTCTCTTTCACTATGCTTTTTGTGTAAGTAAAGTGCACTCTTGATTTTTAGGCTTGTAATGAAAGAATTGTACATGAGTTTAAAGATTTCTTACAGAATGTAATGTTTCCAGGATCTCTGTTACTTCTTAGTGTGAATAATAATAATTCTATTTTGATAAAAACAATTATGTTCATTGTTAGATCTGAGTTTAGCTCTTCCCCCTTTTTCATGAGAGTAAAAACAGTCATGCAAGTGATGTTTCTGCTTGATATTCTGATACTGGAAAAATGATATTGCCAAGGTAATTGGATAATATGATTCTCCTAAAAGCATGAAACAGCTTTATTTTAAGTATGTCAATCTTAATCTCATTAATCCTCTAAAGCAGCAGATACAGTGGATATGCACTTGTGTGCAGTGTAGTATGTGACCTTGCAAGACATAATATTGGCCTTCAAACAAAATAAGAGCTTGTGAGAAAATTTGTGCAAAGTCCCTGACTGAAAAAAAATATAAGAGCTGAAGGTTCATGTAACACTTCTACCATTTTTTCCAGATTAGCAGAAGAAAATACATATTAGATGTTTAGTACCATATGTGTAGAAACAAAATGTATGAAATAATCTGATTTGATTTATTTTCGCATTTTGTATTTTGAAGAGGGTATTATGTTTTACTTTTTTTCTCATGATATGAAACACTTTACCATGACAGTAAATTGCATTGTCTGCATGAACTGTTACAGCCATTACTTTTAGGAACTAAGGAAAGCACTTGGAAAATCAGGTCACTTGTTTCAGTAGGTATTGCTTGAGGTATTTGACTGTAGATATAGCAGTTGACATCATTATATCTGCCTTTTTTTTTTTTTTTAAATAGCAGAATAGGTGAGCTGTAAGTGTTGTTTGTCCTACTCAAATAATACACAGTGTTCTAAGACCCTTTTGTAAAATGTATTCCAACTGCTAATAGGCAAAGCAAAACTTCTAAACTGTTTCTTTACCCTGCAAATGTTCTTTACTAGTTACATGACGTCTTACTCTTTTCTCCCACACCAGCTTCTCAAATCAGGCTTTCTGACCCTTGTGAATCTGAAATAAAAAATAAGATAAAGGGGAGGTGGACTCAAATTTCTCTCTAGTATTCTCCGATATACTGAAATGTTACTGAAAAAGAAAAAAAAAAGAGTAAAAACAAAATTAAAAAAAAATTAAAAAAGCAAATACTCAGACTTAAATACCTGAAAAAAAAAAAGTCAAATTTTTTAACTAAAATGGCTTTTTAATCAAATATCTATGACATTCTTCTACTGCAGCTTTGTCTAAGCAGACAAGATTGCACACACACTCTGACTTCCTCAATGTATTAACTGAAATTAGAAGCATGTCTGGGTTGATATTTTAGGCTGTTCTCTAAATCTGGATGTTCTTTTTGACCAGAGCCATCCTTTTCTTTTCAGTGTGTACAGAGCTTACACTTATACCCATAATACAGAAATGGAACTTGGGTGATTTCTGTATCATTTTTGTGTCATTTCCTTTGGTTTTGTGCATGCAGGTAACTTTCAATACACAAACCAACCAGTGGGTTTGTGTGGCACTCACGTGAGACTGCTTTGACCAGGTCTCTCTGTGAACAGCTCAGCCTTTTCTCTCTGCAACTAGTGTTTTTTTAAAGGTAGAAAAGCTACTAAAAAGTTAGTGTGTTGTTTTTCAGTGATTCACTCATATGAGCAGAACTCAAACTGGAAACTTCTGATCACATCGTGCAAACTGTGGGACTAGAGCAATGCATTAAAACCTCATCACAGTGTATGCAACTATAAATAGAAAGTTTTGTGGTAAATCCATTGCTGACAGCATTTAAAACCTACCCTATTGTATCTAAATAATTTTGAGAAGCTTTGAGATAAAAGGTATTGTACTTATACATGGTGTTATTGATAACAACTCAATCATTTTCAGAGTTAAGGTGTCCACAGTAACTATGTCTCACCACTTATACTGCACCTATAAATGACAGCATTAAATTTAACAGTATATCTATTATTTAAGAAACTACAAGTGTTCAGCTTGCCTGAATTATGGGTGCTGTATGAACAGTGTAACTTTAACTCCCCTGACTTTTTCTCCCTTAAAGACACCAACCTTAACATTATACTAATATATTTTAATTAGTGCATTAAAGATTAATTCATTAATTTATCTTAATGAGAAGAAGCAAAGATCTTTGACTACAGCATAATGAATAAAATATTAAACAGATCAAAGTGCCTATCCTCTGAGAATTCACAGATTTTCTACATACTCTGATTTTGATATCTAGCATCTGCCTAAAAACTGATTGTGAGTACACTATTACAAGTTTTAAACTTCTGACTGAATTCCAAGCATGTCATCAAAATGTCATCAGAGCTTGATTTTACTAAACCCATGTTTTCTTTTTTGTATGAATGATTTGAAAAGTCAAGATTTTACAGTTGACAAGCAGAAGCTATAGGTTTCAAAATGTGTGTGAGAGGTGGTATGAATATAGTGTGTATATTCACTGTTTAATGATGTTCTAGGCCTAGAACCAATGCAAGAATAAGACTTGAAAAAAATTTTGTTCTCTGTTTGTCATAAGGGGCTGGGGCAGAAGTGTAAAATTATCTGTACTCTTCTACATCAAAAATCAGAATCAAAACCACTACTGAGTGTTAACTCCATTTGTCCTAAAGCATTATATCAGTAGCAGGAAAAGAAGAGTCAATGAAGGAAGAAAGTTGGTAAGGTCTTGGGTTTGAAATCATCAGGAAACAAAGAAAAAGCATAGCTTGTGAATAGTTCAATTAATAAAATTTATATAATTAATTATAACTGGTAATAAGCAAATAAAGGAGTAGGACCATTAAATATCTTTGTTCTTTTGTATCACAACTGCTTGTATTTAAGTCTAACACAAAATACATTCACTGAAAAACCCTTTTGCATGTTCACCATTAGTATAAAAAAAAAAGTGGTATTTCTGCAAAATAGCTTCAAAGAACTTGCTCCACTGCATATTGTTTCTACAGTTACTGAAAAGAAGTGTGTTGGTTTACATGATCAGAAGCCCCAGGAGCAGAGGAAGGGAGACGATGGGTGGGTGTATTGGGTTTTCTGTGGCCAGATTTTGGTAGCAGTAGGGGGCTGTAGGGGAGATTTCTTCAAAAAACTGCTGGAAACTTCCCCCATTTCCAGCAGGGCCAATACCAGCTGGCTGTAGACTGGACCCACTTCTGGCCAAGGCCAGGCCAATCAGGAATGATAGTGATGCCTCCGTGATAACATATTTAAGAAGGAAGAAAAAAAAGGTTAGGGCTTAGATGAAGATGGGAGCCAGAGAAGAGCAGAGTGAGAACATGTGAACAACAATGCAGACACCAAAGTCAGTGTAGAAGGAGGGGGAGGAGATGCTCCAGGTACCAGAGCTGGAGTTCCCCTGCAGCCCATGGTGAAGACCATGGTGAAGCAGACTGGTCCTCTGTAGCCCATGGAGGACCACAGGGCAGGAGAGATTCACCTGCAGCCTGTGGAGGAGCCCATGCTGGAGCAGCTGGATGCTGGAAGGAGGATGTGTCTCCAAGGGAGGCCCTTGTTGGAGCAGAGCCCTGGCAGAGACCTGCTGACCCATGGGAAGAGGAGCCCACACTGGAGCAGGATTTCCTGGTAGGACTTGTGTCCTGTGGGGGGCCTACGGTGGAGCAGCATGTGCCTGAAGGACTGCACCCTGTGGAAAAGTGACCCACGTGGCAGTAGTGTGTGAAGAACTGTTGCCCATGAGATGGACTCACACTGAAGCGGTTTGTGAAGAACTGTCTCCCATGGCAGGGACTCCATGGGAAGCAGCGGAAGGACTTCTCTCTCTGAGCAGTGGCAGAAAAAACTGAGCATAACCCCCATTCTCTGTCTCCCTGCACAACTACAGGGGAGAAGGTAGAACTTGGAAGGAGGGGGGTGGGGGAAGGTGTCTTTAAGATTTCTTTTGCTTCTCATTCTTAAACCCTGATCCTGTTAGTAATAAATTCAATTAATATCCCCACTTGGAGTCTGTTTTGCCCGTGACAGTGATCAGTGAGGGATCTCTTATGGTCCTTATCTCAACTCATGAAACCCTTCATTATATTTTCTCTCCCCTGTTCATTTGCAGGGTGGAGCAAGAGAGTGGCTTTAGTGGGTCCCTGGCATCCAGCCAGGGTCAAGCCACTACAGTGGGCAAGAGCACTTTGCTCTTGGACTGTCCTTTCTTATGTCTCAAAATCTCATTAACAAACATTCCCAGTGTTCCTGATTTCCAGTACAAATAAGGGGAAGCACTGGCTTCAGATCAAGAAAGATAATGTGCATCAATAAGAACAAGAAAAAAAAGAAGGAAATAAAGAGTTGTATGACTCAGACACCCAAAAGGAGGATCTCTGCAAGCTAGCGGGTGCTCAGTGGCACCAGTTATGCTATAGAAGCAATAGTAGTAAAATTTCACCCTTGCAAACTTACTTTTGTGGTGATTAGTACATAGCTCCATCTATTTGAAGTGTATCTCGAACCAAAATCATCCTTGTGAGTGTTCCTGTGCATACTCCATCAGAAAAGATTGTAGTATAGGGATTCACATTTCAGCTTTTTTGCCTCCCCAAATATGTTTAGTATGTTGAGCTGAACCAAAAATACCCTGATCTGGTTTATAAATGCTTTGAATGAAACTAGCCCCCAAGAATCAGATTTATCCAGCCCGGTATTAGACCTAACTTAGGCTTCTGTGTCAGTATGGTTACTAGAAACTTTCCAGATAAATAATGGAAAATAGCAAAGAACTCCAGACATGCTTATGACTGTGCAGGGGAAGAAGTGGGTCTCTATTGCATCATCAACACATGGTCAAATAAGATTGAGAATGGGCCTTTTGCCATCAGAGTTTTTGTTACAGCTCTGTTGTGGCTTATCACAGTCAAATCTTGCTATCCAGTAACATGAGGGAAGAGTGTACTAATAAGAGAATTGTGTTTATCACTTCAGGTTCCTCAAGATGAATGGACTGGATACACTCCACGAGGAAAAGATGATGAGATTCCCTGTCGACGAATGCGTAGTGGCAGTTACATCAAAGCCATGGGGGATGATGACAGTGGAGACTCAGACACGAGTCCGAAGCCATCTCCAAAGATTGCTGCACGGAGAGAGAGTTATCTCAAGGCCACCCAGCCATCCCTTACAGAGCTCACCACCCTCAAGTAAGTCTGTGTTTTGCTATATCATATAGAGTTCTTCATTAAGACTTACAGTTTCTGTTCACAGAATCTCAGAATTAACTAAGTTGGCAAAGACCTTTGGAATCATCAACTCAAACCCATGAACTAACACCATCTTGTCAACTAAACCATGGTACTGCGTGCCACATCCAGTCTTTTTTTAATACTTCCAAGGACAGTGACTTCACCACCTCCCTGGGCAGCCCATTCCAATGGCCAATCACTCTTTCTGTGAAGAATGTTCTTATTTGTTTCTATTCTTTGCTTCTATCTACTAGTTATGGAAAGTATTTGAACAAGTGTGTTTGGTCATGCTTATTTTTGCATGTTTTTTTTCTGAACAAGAGTAAATTTGGGAACGTATTTTATGCTGAAAGGGGACCTGCACTTTGAATTTGCAAAGTATTTTAACCTGTTAGTCTTAAGTGAGTATCCAGGTATGTACAGTAGTTCTGCTCTTTAAATACTTTGCTGAATTATAGCTTTGGCTTGGAAAAGCTTGGCACAACTGTGTATTTATATGTATTCAACATGTGAAATTAGCCCTAAGCTAGTCTTTATAACTCGTCAGAGACCACCTGACTTTTAATTAAAAAGAACAAAGACTGTCTGAAAGTAGACAAATCCATGTTTTCCACTCAGAATTGCACTGTATTTTGTGGAGAATCAAAAACCAGAATTTCTTTAACTGTTTATGAAAACTTTAGTCAAAAAGAATCATGAGTTTATGTGTTTTAAACATAGCTATGTGGTTTTTGTTTATTTGGGCCTTTTAAAAAAGCCACACAAATTCTCAGGAAAAATTGTACAAATGGACAGTTTTGGTATTAGTGTTTTATTTTAAATTAATCTAAAATGGAGAAGTCCCCTAAAGCAAGAAAACAGATTTTATTTATACAAGAAAAGTCAACAATTGTTTCTGTTTGTCTTCTACAAAAATTCATAGCTATAAAAACCAAAATTACATAATTTTAGTATAACTTGCCTAAGGCTGTAGCTTAAATGGGAAAAATTAAAATAATCTCTATCGCTTCTAGTATCCATGATTAGTGACTGCTTGGATAAGACTCCTTTCAGCATTTCCCTCATTAATTTCCTCTCCTTCTTTGTCCTCCTCCACCCCATTTTTTCCCAGAGACCTTATCTTAAAAATAGATTTTAGAGAAAAGTGTTTGATCTTTGTTAAGAATGTCATGCTTTTGACATCAGTGAAAAAAAGCAGCAGAAAAAAAGCATGCTTACTGCAGCTCCCTATAGCAGCCTGCCCGACTTCACCTCAAGGGAAGCCAAGGATTGCTTCTGTTCTGTCTTTCTATTAGTGTCCAAAGGAGAAAGCCATCTCATTTTCTGCAGGGATTTTCATAATCTAGCTGGCGCTTGCTCAAGGGATCGAGTGAGTCCTTTCATCATCCAGAAGACTTTACCACATCCTTTCCTGAGCCAAAACTCCTCCTCTGAGATCAGCTATTGCAACCTCTGCAAGGTGAACATAAATGTTATATACCACCACAAACTCCAGCAAGCCATGCTCTATGCATAGACACGCTATCAAGCATGGTCCTTATTCTTTTTGAGTCTTTAGAATCATGACTTCCACAGTTCCATAATACATGTATGAAGGACAATGCATCACAGTGAGTGTATTTGTTCTTGGTCATTTCTGCATCATTTCTGTAGATAAAAGATTTGGAAAAGAATACAGAATTATGAAAAATAAAAACTCCTGTGTGTCACTGTTCACCCGCAGAGGACGTTAGATCAGAGGGACCAGGCAGCAGAAGCTTTTGGGTTTAGCTTTGAAGTCGTCGTAATTCAGCAAAATGGTTGTACAAATACTTATTTTTACGTGTTTTTTAATCTCTTCCTATTTGGGAAAGATTTCAGGAATATTTTTAATTTGAAGCTCCACTCTGTAAAATTCATGTAAGTTTAGAAGCTATGCAGAAGTAGGATGTAAATCACAAGATAGAAGAAGGACAGGAAAATAGTAAATGGTAGTAAAACAAAAGGAAAAAGTGTGAAGTAACTTCTTTTTCAATCACTTTTCAGCATAAATTGGGATGAAATAGAATTATTTCTTTTAATTTATTCTGATATTTTATAGAAATATCTCTTCCTGGGAAGGCTTTCATTTTCAGAGACAATATGTATAATAAATAATTATGCATTGCTTTAATTCCTTTCTGCTGAACATAACAATTTCGGGAGGTGGAGGGGGATATGAGAAACAGCTGAGTGTTTGCTCTGGGAATTGAAGTCTTCTGCTAAACTAGGTCTTTGCAGACTTATTGATACTTTCTTAGTAATATAACTTCACCTTGACCATGATGTTGCTTCCTATGGTTTCCACAGGTTGCTCGGGCCCTATTTCAGTGTTTAAGGCATGTTCTCTTTCTCCTTTTCTCCGACCTTGGCGTTAATCAAACTTCTCACTCTTCTCTCTCTTAAGCAGCCATGATGTTCTGCCCAGCTTTTTTTTCTCTTCTCCTTCTTAAATATGTTATCACAGAGGCATTGTTGGCTGACCTTGGCTAACTCAGAGTTAAGAACTTTCCAGCAGCTTCTTAAAGAAGCCTCTCTAATAGCCCCTCCAGCTAATAAAAAACTCTGGCTACTTAAAACCACAACATTCATCCCATGACTATCCTGATTACTCTGAGAGTTATGATCGTTTTCCTAGGATGTTGGACAGAGTAAATTAGGGCCCTTAATCACTGAATACAGGTCATCAAGCAATGGTTCGATGTGTGATAACAACTTATTTCCTTGGTTTAGTGTTGACTTGAGTTCAATTTGCACCTGAATAAGAGCTTTGTGGAAACAAGCCAAAAGCCACTCCAAGCAGCAGGCAGCCTTTTACTGTCACTAGTGGACCTTCTAGTTGGCCTTGCAGGATATTAAGATCTTAAAGCTGAGTGGTGTTTCACTCCTTTAATTATGTTTTTTTCTCTCTGTGAAGAACAAAGGACCTTGTGAAAGTGCTGTTTCTACAGCAGTAATTGTTGGGATCTTCTGCACTTCTTTCTGCTACTCCCTTTACTCTGTTTGCTGTATGCAGTCTCTAGTTGGCTTCACTTTCATCTGTGGCAAAGCAAACGACTTAAAAACGTGTTCTCTTTTGCCTTCACTGTTGTTTTTGAAGGGATTTTTCATCTTGTGGGACTTTTCCTCTCTGACTACTTGAAGTCTAATATTGGTCTCACAGCCCACGCTGTTCCTCCCACCTACCTACCTACCACTGCTCATGCGCCTACTCTTCTAAGAAAAGATTTTCATTATTACCAATGTTTCTTTTTATATAAGGAATAACCTTTGAACAGCACAACTGTGTCATATCTCCTTTACATAATACAAATTTATTTTCCTGGTTTTGCTGAGATTTTTTTCTTGCTATACCATACAATCCCCCTCCTACAATTTTCCTCCATTGCCATGGTTTCCATGTGGTTACAGCACATGTGTCAAATGCTGTGGGACCATTCTGGATAAAGCACAGCTAGCTGTGATTTTGAAACATACACCTCCGCTGCTGCATTCTCATTATCCTACCAGGAAGTAAGCAGATTTTTTTCTCTGTCTTTGCTGGCAATATCCTCTTAGTGTTTAAGCTTTCACAGTCTGGATAAACTGATCCAGCTGAAAAAAAAAGGTGGTATTTTCTTGTCCATTCCTGAAAAGTGGCAAAGGTTTATCTTTCACTTGTAAGCAGATTGAAAATGGACTGGTTAGCTACCTTCTAAAGAAAGGGTGCATGAAAAATAACCAGCAATTCTGTTACAGCTGAGTTTGATTTAGGACATATTCCTTCACTGTCTATATGTACCTTGTTTATGTTTTGCCTGATTTTTGCTGTCCGCATGCCAACCTTTCACCTCTACCTCCCAGTAATGTTTAACCAAGTTTGCTAGAGACACTGAAATATGAAAGATATGAAGTTCCAGCAAACTTTATGAAGATCTGTAGCTGGATAAGGCAGAGAAGCATTTGCAGCCATCCCTCTCATTTTTTGAAGGACTACGGGCAAAGTAGCTGGTGAGCGAGCACAAGGAATAACATGATGGCAGCATTTTCCCACCCTAAAGGATAAGGAATATGGAAGGAACTGGAAAACTTTCTTGAGGACTAGAGATTTAAAAGATGGATCCTGTCACCATAGTTATTCTACTTCATTTTCCTCCTTTCCTCTCTCCATTGCAGGAAAACTTGCTGCTTAACATATGGGTTCAGAATATGCTTCCAACTCAATATTGCTACTAATGTTGGAACTTCACCCACTTGAGTCTTTTGGTCTTTGGCTAGGGTTTTTTGTTTGTTTTTTGTTGTTTTTTGGGGTCTTTTGTTTGGGTGTTGTCGCCATTTAATGGGGACAGTAGAAGAAAATTAAAATAAATTCAGTGTTAAATTGTTCAAGACTTGTTTGAGTATAAAGATAGAAAGGATTTTATTAAAACAGAAAAAATAAAAGTTTATATTTTGTATTAAAAACACCCTTATCAAAACAATGCAAGAACCAAAGACAAAATAAAGAACAAAATTAAATCAAGTATCTGACATAAGAACAACACAAGTAGCCAGCACACAACAAAATAGTCCTTCTCATTGAAATAACACAAGTCTCTTTGNGGGGTCTTTTGTTTGGGTGTTGTCGCCATTTAATGGGGACAGTAGAAGAAAATTAAAATAAATTCAGTGTTAAATTGTTCAAGACTTGTTTGAGTATAAAGATAGAAAGGATTTTATTAAAACAGAAAAAATAAAAGTTTATATTTTGTATTAAAAACACCCTTATCAAAACAATGCAAGAACCAAAGACAAAATAAAGAACAAAATTAAATCAAGTATCTGACATAAGAACAACACAAGTAGCCAGCACACAACAAAATAGTCCTTCTCATTGAAATAACACAAGTCTCTTTGGCTTGAAGCAGGTACCTGCTTGCAATCAGGGGTTTCAGAGCTAACTCTTGGTGACTAGAGGGGGTGTTGGAAGGAAGAGGTGGGTTGGTGAAAACAGGGGCTCCCACAGGGACTTCCCGGGGAACAGAGGGAGGAAAGCTAGAGACAGAGAACAAAGGAGAGCAAATTGGAGTTGATTCCACCCCCTTTGGGATTTGGGGACCCACAGGGGGCAGGACTAGGCTTGGGGGCCCCAAGAAGTTAGATGGACATGGGAAGAGGGGTTAGCTCCCACCCCTGGGATTTCTGGGGACTCACGGGGGGTAGGACTGGTTTTTGGAGCTCCTGCACTCTGATGGGGATGAGGAGAGGAGGACCCAAGCCCATGCTGCGAAGAGGGAAAGAGAGGAGAGAGAGAGGGGGAAGGGCAGGGTAAAGTTTTCTAGCCCAGACTAGGAATTTGCAAGGAGGAAGGGATCCAAGTCGACGCCAGAGCTCCAGCGTGTTTGAGTCTCTTAGGTCCTGGTCCAGCTAGCACATGGTCAAAGATGGCATTGTCAAGATCCCAAGGAGCAGCAGGTCTATCCAGCACTGCAGCGCGGCCGAAAAGAACAATGGCATCTGGGCTTCACTGTCTTTTACACCCTTGGTCCTGGCCCAGAATTCTTTGTATCCTGCTCCTGTATGTACGCATTTTTCCCATGCTTCTCCCACCCCTGGAGGGCTTAGCCTTGCGTCCCATTGGTCCATCTTCTCCCCGTCTACTTCTGGTCTCATACTGAGGGAAAACCTTCTTTACCTCTGCCATGTGGGTCAGCCAAAATGGCGTTCGTCATCTCCCAGTCTCCCACCAGGATTCTCTGACTGCCCCCGCCACTGGAGGCACAGGGTGTGGGCATCCTGCAGGCTTGTGCTGCCCGGGGCAGGCACCGGACTTAGAGTCGTGTTCTGCTGGGAGCTCGCCACAGCAGGGAGATGGGCAGCCACAAGTCCATGCAGTTCTGCTGCACCCCGGTGGGCTGGGGCTCAGCTCCCGCTGCCAGGATGCCACGGGGCCATGCCGGGTGGGGGTCCTGGGGCTGCGGCTGGCAGCAGCTTTGCTCTCAGCAGTGCTGGGGACAGGGCTGCTAAACTGCACCCCGACCCGGGGGGCCATGGAGCTGCCTCATGCCGAGGGTGTGGTGGGCCGGGGGGGGGGAAAGGGGACGGGCCCGTGACATCCCGCCGTGGGTCAGGGGGCCCGGCACGGTGGAGGCAGGAGCACCCCCCTGCCTCACCGTGCACCACCCTGCTTGTAAACAAAGGGGAAAAAATTTCCATAAAATAAAACCATAACAGGTGTGTTTTGGGGTTTTTTGTGGGTTTGTTTTGTTGGTTTGGTTTGGTTTTTGGTTTTGGCGGGGGTTGGTGGTAGTGGTGGTAAGTTATTTTGTAAAATATTACAGAACTTAATGGTAATCAATTTACAGACATAGATTTTGCATTATATATAGTTGCAAGATTACTCCTTTGAATTCGTATTTGATCACATTTATGTTTTCTGAGAGAAGTTGTACTCTGTGATCAACAGCAAATTGAAAATTTCAATGATCTTGATACTTTGGAGATCCATTTGTAGAATTTATGTAAAAAGGAGAGAATGATTTGGAAATAGAGGGTTGAGTTTTAACTTTTTAATATAGGTTTTAAGAACAGAAAAAAGGTTTTTCTTAGCAAATCTTCATTTTCAAGGTATTTTACTAGACGTGATGTTTTTCCAGTCAGCTGTGACTTGGAGAAACACAATTGTAAACACCACAAACACTTTTTAATGCACAAGTTTCATCACTGATGGAAAAAGTATGTAAACATAAAGCAAAAGAATTTCTTTATATGAGATCCCATATGAGATCCCATTTACTTTAAGGTGTTTCTATACTACTGTAACATTCTCTCAAAATATCCAGAAAAGAAAGGTGTCATATAAACAAAAGCATAGTTGTTGGGGTTTTTTAATTAGGGTGGTGTCCTCATTCTACTAAGATCTGACCCAGATCATAGACATGAGGAAGGGAGAGGGAAAAGAGAAGTGGTACAATACCACGTTTTCATTATGGTGAATATTTTTAGACACATACAGGGAAGCTTGTTAATTTTCTTTCTTGTTGAGTGACTTTCAATTAGAGAACAATGACTTTGCTAATTAGTACAAAAGGAATAAGTCTGATTAATCTCTTACTAGTGTTTTACAGTATGTTTTCAGTACAGTTGACTTAATTGTTTCATATTGCAGTCTCTTTCATTTTTATCAAACCTGTAGCTAGCTATAAAGAATTGTTTGCATTTTCCTTGAAGTGTGTTTTGTTTCTTTTCTTGAAGAGGGAGGTTTTTGCATTTCTCACGAAAGAGATTAAAGAGACAAGAGTATTTCTATGAGCTTTGGACATGCAGCCTAAGGAATAGTATTCTGTAACTACTATTGGCCTAGGTAGTAACTTTCCCAGCTTGCAGTCACTGATGCATGACATATTATTTAACTTCTTATTCATGTTATTGCAATCCATTCTCTCTTCTCTCTGAAACTGGGAAGAAGCTGTTGGACACATTTCACACTTTTCAGGCTTGTGTGTCAGGTATGATTAAGTTCAGTAAACAATTTATAAGTCAGAAGAAAATTTGAAAGGCAAGACAAAGAAAATTTGGGGGTTTTTTTGAGGTAGTAGATGGGCATGCTTCTAGAGCCAGATTTCCTTATGGCAGCTGACATCTGTTTTGTGTACATAATGTTTAGCAAGCGGAGGATATTGATTTATCGAAGGAGTGTAGAGCTTAGAGCTTTTAATGAACAGTTGTTACTGATGGTTTATAAAGCATATTCGGTCACTTAAGGCTTAGTATCATTGATGGGCATGAAAGAAAGCTTGTGCCCCATTGCAGCTTCCCTTTTGGGCTTTGTGTCTCCTCACTTAAAGGTATGTATGTCTTTACAGCACAGAAATCAATCCACTCATCTCTCTGTACAACTGTCTGTGGAGATGGGACATCCCTACTATTCGTTGCATAGTGCATGGGCAGGATGAGCACTCCTCTCTACTTCTGTGATGATCCCCATAATTTTATCTTGCAATGAAACTGATATTCCCTAGCTATTACAGTCTCACTGGTAGCAGTCACTGTTCATGCCATCCTAAAACTTACCCTTCTGTTATTCCACAACTAGCTCCATATGCCCTCTTATATCACAGTTGTCACATTTGTTTAAATGGTGTTATTTCTTGTTTCTCTAAGATAAGAAATCAGAATTTTGTTGTAATCTGTGATCTATACTACTGTTGTTGTGCCACTTGTACTTCTACATGCTGAAATTTGGGGCAATGGAAAAGTTACCATTAAATTACATAAGAATAAACATGGAATCATAGAAACATAGAATGGTTTGGATTAGAAGGGACCTTATACCAACCTCCCTGCCTTTTGCAGGGGCAATTTCCATTAGATCAGGCTGCTCACAGCCCCATCCAACCCAGCCTTGAACACTTCCAGGGATGGGCATCCCCAACTTCTCTGAGCAACTTTTTCCAGTGCCTCACCACCCTCACAGTAAAGAGTTTCTTCCTAATATCTAATTTAAACCTCCTCTCTTTCAGTTTAAAACCATTCCCCCTTCTCCTATCGCTACGTGCCTTTGTCAAAAGTCCCTCTCCAGCTCTCCTGTAGGTCCCCTCTAGGTACTGAAAGGACAAAATAAGGTCACCCTGGAGCCTTCTCTAGGCATAAATATTGGACAAAAAACAAAAAACCTATAAACTTGCTAGTCGAAGCACAGTCTTTTGACAATACTAGAGAAGAGTTTTGTAAGTTGGTAATTTGTTAAAAGCAGTAACCTCATTTAGATGACTGCTTTATTTGCAGAAAAGAAAATTCTTGTCGTGCATCTAGTCATCTGGCTTACCTTTACATAAGCTTTTGCTTAATACTGGGCGTAGCTATACATGAATGTTAGGACTTCCAACTTCTTTGCCTCTCTCTGTTGGATCCTGTAAACAGTTACACATTTTACAGCAAGTGATGCTGATTAACACAAGTTCACCCCACTGTCTGTTTTAAAAAGCAAAGCCTATCACTGTTCTTTATGGATCAAATGGGAACTTCTGTGGCTTTTGTTAAGAAACACAATTACAATTACTGAACCAAAACATGGTTTGGTGTATAGACTCGGTGTATAGCCTTTACATAACCTACCTGGATGTTTGTGTGCCAACAGTCTTGTTTATTTTTAGCCCTTCTTCTGCCCACCTTCTTAAAAGACTGCCTCAGAAACAGAGTTAATAATGTCCAGTGGACACAGGAAAAACAATACTGCCTTAGACTGCAAGCTATATGTTATGAACATTTTCCTAACAGTAATGATAGTTAAGCATGGGAGTGAATTGCCAAAAGAAATCACTTCACTGGACATTTTCAAGCAAATGGTAAGAAATGTCTGTCAGGACAGATTTAGATATTGCTGATACTGCTTTAGGGTAGAAGGAGGGACCAAATAACCTCTTGAAGACCCCTCCAGACCTATCTTTTGTGATTCTCTGCCTGTCTTTCTCATGGTATCGAATATACGTTATCACTGTTTTTACTTCCTTGTCTTAACTTATTTTCTAAAAAAATATATAATTCTCATCAGGACAAAATTATTCTTGAAGGCCTGCTGTTGAGCAGTAAATATAAATATCTCACCCACAGCAGTGCTGCACAATTCTTTCATGTTCCTTAAATGTTATTTCATTGCTAGAGTTTTGAAATTATGTTCCCACCGCTGCCAGCCATACCATGCTTGACCCTTGGTATGTGATCTCGTACTATCTGGTTTAGTTTGCTAAGGGGAGTTCAGCTGATGTATTGAATCAGCCATGCAGAAAATTCACAGGCAAAAAAAGAGGTGCATTTGCACAAAATTCAGTTTGGAGTCCTTAGTGTTCTACACAGCAAGACAAGCAAAGAGGCAACAATAATTAAGTTATTCATAATAATTTTCTATTCTGGTCAACAAGAAGTACAGTCTTTTTTTCATTGTGAAATGGTGGCGATCTTTTTGATTAAAACCAGTTAAAATAGTGCTTTAGTTTTAATATGAAAGACAAACAACATTTCTGCAGACATGCTTTTGGATCTCCTGTTAATTTGTATCATGTTAGGGTGAAAGAAAGAGGGATGAAAATGAAGAACTGTTCTTCCCTTATGAATAAAATATACTATTACTATCTAAGTCATGTTGATGCCCAGTCATTTTTTTTTCTTGTATTTACCTGTGATTATATTACTGTTAAGATAGAGCAACTTTCAACTCAATTTAGTAATTTTCTGCCATCTTGGATGCAGTATAGGGTGAAGGTTAGGAGAATGAGGCAGCAAAGAAAGTGTATGGCCAATGAAGTAGGTGCAAGCATCAAATACCACTCTGCTCCCTGTGACACATGAATGAAAGTTCATCTGAAGAGACTTGACTTTTTAAAATCTCCTCTTCTCCTTCTCTAGCGAAGTCATAAATCTTTTCAGGGGTGGAGAAATGAGAGAAAATCCCTAATGACTTTTTTACATTTTGACTACTTTTTTATTCATTGTACACCACAGACAGAGAACTGTCATATAATCACTGTTTAATTTGCTGGTGTGAAAAAAATTGTTGACAGCACATTTGCTACTGAACTACTGAGTTCTTCTGGAAGATTTCTGTAGATACATCTGCAGCTGAGCTACATGACAGTTTCCCATTCCTTCCCAAAATGGCTGTGCTACCCAACTAGCTACCCAACCTCAGCTGCCCATCAGCTTTGCCTGCAGCAAGCCCAGCGACTGCAGAAAGTACTAACTGGTTTTGTCATCCCCAAATGCCAGCAGCCACACCCAGAGCACCCAAATCCTTCTCTTTCTTTAAGTGATGTCAGGCTGCCAGCCATGCTTGGGTTGTGTCTCTGCAGCTCTGCACTGTGACAGTGATGTATCATGCTGAAGGCAACCTCGGGAGTTTTCAGAACTAGTATATAAATCTCTCCTCTTTTATATATAAAACAATTGCTATAGCAAATCAGTGCTAAGCCTTCATTACTCTACACTTGAAAGGAAACCTTGAAAAACTTCTTTTGGGAGGTAGTTCTCCTTGGGCTAGTGCTGAAAAATGTTCATAGATATTATTAATTGCTTTATTACACCAAAATAGTTACGATATAGACATTTACTAAAACTCTATCATAATGAAAAATATTTAGTATTGTCTGTATAACAAAAATTGGAAGATGTACTATAATGCCAAATAATGTAAGGCTCTTATTTCATTTATTACCTTTACTCTTTGTTTTACAAAACTTAAAACTGCTACTTTGCTTTTATTGCATTTAAAGAAATTATTTTGTTCTGAATTTTGCATAAATATCGAAACCAAGGATAAATACATAATGCAGAAACCTTAAAACATTCCGGATGAAATGCTGTCAATGACATCAACTGAATCAGCTTCATCACATAATATTTATGTTTGTAGCAGTGACAGAAATTATATTTATAAAAGATGGAATATCAAGGGGAGACAATTTCTACTTTGAAAAGGTTTTTTTCTTCTTTATTCTAGTGGAATGTAACAAGTATGTCAATTTACCATCCTTGTGAAGTTGCAATCAAAAGCATTAGAAATCTTAGAAAAGCTGGCACTGCCTAGTCAATAAGGTCCAATCTAAATCTCTAGCTGTGGATTTCAGCTGTGGTGCAGGATCTGTTGGACTCATGTCAACGATGTGACTGTAAGAGCTGTGAGACAGCAGGGCTTTGGCAGAGATATGTTGCTCAGACTTGTTTGAAATGCTGGTGAGTCAGGCTGTTCCACTGCAGTTGTTCAGTCATTTACTGTTGAGTAGAATGTCATCTCTGGCAGAGTGGTCTATTACTGTCTATTACTTCCTCCCCACACTCTTCCCTGTCCTCTACATAAAGATCACACTAGATTTGGACACAAATTAATTGTTGGTTACCTGTGATGAACAAGTTTGAATTGAGAGGGGGTGGATGTTTTCTTATTCAGAAATAAGGTGTTAGACTAACAGTGGATGGAATGAATGTCAGCACTATGTCACTATTTCTGTTGTCTCTTTTGTCTCTCTTTTTTTATTTTATAAGTAATTCCTTAATTAAGTAATTAACAAACCTTAGTACTTATCTAAGTGTCCTTTCTCCACTAAGAGACAAGATTTGCATGAAAAATACTACACTGTCCCTTCACACAGTAATAGAATGACCTATCAACTATTTCTATACTTCCTCCTCCCCACTGCCTGTTTTATTTCCTTTTTTAATGAATTTCACACCTTTGAAAATAATGAGTGCATAGCAGTTTATTTGGCTTTAATTTATTACAGCTCTGATCCTGACATATCCTCCTACTAGATTTTCAATAGTGGTCATTTAATTATTAATATTTTTTCAACTTGTGCCATTATAAATAGCATCTCTGGGAGCCTTTCACAGTTCTTTTATGCCACATTTTACTGTCCCAGCTAGAACTCCTGAATCATTCTCTTTGCATCCTTTCTCTCTGGAGAGGTATGCAGCTTGTGTTAAAAATGACTTTTTCTTCCTTTTGGTGCTCCATCGCTGCCACCATATACCAAGTGGTTAATTGCACTCAGTGCAAATCACAGTGAGTGATTTCCTCAGCAACTGGGTTTGCTCTCTGCTCCATTTCTCCAGACAAAAGTTGCAGCAGAGTCTCATGACCACAGCCCAGCAGCTGAGGCACCCTTGCCATTGACCAGCAGTCAGGCGGCCCTTGCACTTATCCCTGTGCAAACACACGTGAACGCCAGGAAGGCTTTAATCTATCAGCCCTAATTGTCCCTTCTCCAGAGAAGTTAATCAGATTCATTATATCTCTGTGATGACTGCAGTATCCGTCTGAGTGCTTTGCCTCTAGCAGCAGATTGACAAGCCCTCATTTTCCATTGAAATTGCCTGTTATGACTATATTTTTTCCTCTGTTCTCGGATTCGGTATGTCCATATAATGGTAGTTTGTTATTTAATGTAACTAGTTCCCTTAAGGGCAACAGCCCAAAGAATAATAAAATAATCCACTTGAAGTTCATACAAACAATGAATCACCTGAATAGCTGTCTCTTTAAAAAACAGGGCTGCAGTTTGATGCTGCTGTTGCAGAGAGTCTTTTTCTTTTGAATATGTTCTCAGATTATGTGTTTTATTTTATGTAAGTCTTTTAAATTAGGTATGAAATAGACAATAATAAATAATAAATAAAGGAATGTCCTTTATTTTTAGGGAATACTTTTAAAGAAGAGGATGAAATAAAATTGGTATGTAAAGTAATACTTAAAACATTGATTTTAGATTTCTTGATGCTTATTTGCAAGCCTGTTTTAGAACATTTTCAGTTATCAATATTTTTTAAAAATCTAAACCTTTCTCATAAATAGAATATTTATATTTCTAGGGATGAAAAGTAAAATTAGTCTTGTTTAGTAGCCAAAAACAGATAAAAGCTTACTTCTAAGTTGGATCTTCAGTACAGCTTCTACTGTACTAACACTATTTTCCCACACTATCTTATATTTCACAATTACTCCCTCAGTGTTTCTATCATGGGCAGCAATGAAAACAACCAGAATGGAAAGGTTAGATCTGATCCTGGTTAGATCCAAGACGAATGTAAATCCCTTGCCCTTCTCCTTGGACTACCCACTGCTCCCAGTACAAGCCTGAGATATCCATTGGGATGGCATGCTACTACATGGGGAAATATGCACCATACATAAAATCAACACTGGTTTTTTTCCCTAAGGCATGAAACTTAATAGGAATAAGACACATAAAAGTGATTGTTGACTGTTTCTGTGATAGTCCTTGGAAATACTATGCAATTGGGATCCGGGTCCTTAGTGCTGGATTCTGCAGTGGGTTGTTTACAAGTCTCAAGTGTAGCATTTAAAATCTGAGCTATCAAGGGTTTTTTCTCCCCCCTGACAAAGTAGATATGAGGTTTTAAATGTCAGCCTCCTACCCAACACAATGGGATGATAACCTCTGCCATGAATTAATCAAGCTGCTTGTTAAAAAACATTATCTTGCCACTCTTATTCCAAGTTCTTTTGAATTCAGACAAATTTAACAGCTTTCTCTTCCATAAAAATGATACACTAAGGTTAATTACAGTTCAGGAGCACTCTAATGTATGATTTGGCTGCTTGGTGTTTCTCAGGCCAAAAAAGAGCCTGAGGGGTGCACCTGGAATGAGAGTCTGGCTTGCAGTGTTCCTGTAGGGAAGGGGAGGATCAGTTGAGTAATTAAAATGAAGGACTGAAATTGCAAATTTCTCAGGTGTCATGCTCCTTCCTCTTGCAGTGGGGTGCAGAGCGGTGGGAGACTCTGGCCCCCACACTGAAGTGCTGTGCCTCCATGGCAGGAGGCTGTGACCTTGGGAGCAGGGGCTGAGAACGGAGCGTTGGGTGTCCCACTGCTGCTGTTCCCTGCCTGGCCTCTTACCTCCCCTGCCATGGAGGTCGGTGTGCTTCCAGCTTTGGGTAAAAAGGGATAATAACACACCTCCTGCACATCAGATTGTCACAAGGATTGATTCATTACAGTTAGTGTAGCAATTATAGAATCTTCTAAAGAGGCTGCAAAGGTGCTAATACAGTCAATGTTAATCATTGCCCCCTTGCTCTTGGCTCCTGTTTTGTACTCCTGAAGCAAAGCTTGTGGCAACATTCTCTTGTGTGCACTGAAATGTCTGGGAAGAACCCCACCATACCATAAGATCACTGAGGCACAGCATGGGGAGATGTTAAATCATCCTTATACTTCCCTGCCAGAGGAAGAACTGCAGAGGCTGGCAAGATCCCAGCCAGAGATAAAAGGTCAGTTCTTGTAGTTCCTCTTCAACTGTGCTTCCCTTCTTTTCTCTCCTTTCGCCTGCTGCACATCTTTGCTCTCCTTGTGATGTGTGAAAGCGCAAAGGGGAGCATGCTACTCCTAGGAGTAACAGTAAGTCACGTTGAATTTTGCTGTGTATATTGAAATTCATAGGTACAATCTCTTCATAACTTGACAGACCTCCCCGTCTCTTACCACAACCTACAACCATTGCTAACACATGTCCTAGAGGCAGTTCAGATACTCTCAGAGGGGGCATGCTGCCCTTCAGCCAGTCATACCTCTCTCCTTCCTTCTACACCCTGCCTACGTACATTAACACACGGCTTCCCACTCACTTCTCTATAAATTTTCTCTGTAGTTGTTACCCTTCACACTATAGCAGAAGGAAACCTTAAAATGCCATTTTTTCATTTTTTTTTCCCATAGGGAAGGCCTTCAGAGTTAGTAAAAGATATTTTAGTACTTTTCAGAGCCTGAGCTGCCATGGTGTGTGCTGTACAGAGAAGCAAGCACACCACACACTGAAAATCACAGTCTGGTTGAGTGGAGGGGGTTCCCACTGTATGCTCTGTGCTTGCCTATTCCTAGAAAACCTGTGAATTTTCTGATGAAAAGGCATTTGGAAGGCTTCAGGAAACATTTGGTTCTGTTATTGTCTCCTGATTTCTCTTCTTTGAAGAGGGTAGACAGCAGCATTGATGGTTCTACACTGATGGCAGCCTAATTGCCCACTAAGAGATAGGGACAGTAAAACCCAGAGGATCTAACAGAGGAGCAGTTTTCTACTTATATCTCAAGGTCTTAGTGTGCTCGAAACAGAGATTATCCATGAGCTTTCCACAGTCTTTTTATGAAAAAATTTTTTCTGCTAAGTTTAAGCTTGGCCTTTTCCTATTTGGAAAGGCAGAACTGGACCTGCTAACTTAAGCAGAATTTGTGTAAATTGAGGAAAAAACGTGATTCAGACTTTTGCATTGATAGACCCTTAGTAAAACAACATTTGACTTGCTAAACATGTAGCAATTACCTATCTCATTGATTACTTGCTTTTTGTCAGATAAAAGCAACATTTAAATTTTATTTAGTGTTTTACTGTTACTGGATATCTTCTTATCAGTGAGCAGTGAATAACTCTACTTACAAAAACCTGTTTCACATACCCAAATTGCTTCCTTCCTGCTATAAATGGATATTTAGCATAGTAATCTGGCATGCAAGGTGCAAGATTAGTAATGCAGCCACTGGGAGTGTACTATTGTGTTGGGCTTTTCCTTGGTTTCTACTTTCAAATACCTTTATTCTTAAAGAACAAGGAAGTCACATTTTTAGCAAGTTGTTGCTTTCTGTACAGAATAAAAATTCCTTTTTCAACCCCAGTACTGACCTGCTCTTTCTAGTCACCAAGAAAAAAATACTTTGAATCACAAAGGCACCGAAAAAAGCTTTCAGTCCTACTATTTTTGTAATGATATGCTGAATGCTATGAAAGCAAATTGCCCTATGAATCCCAATTAATTGAAAATCAGGTCCACAATTCATCTGGGCTATAAAAACAGAATATATTCTAAGATATAGTAGATGTGCAGATTCTCTTTTTATATGCTTTCTGTTTCTGGAGTCCTTGAACTTTGAGTTTCTGTGCTTTCTTCACCAACTGTGAAAGCTCGAGATTTTTTTCCTTTAACTGGAAAGGTTTAGCAAGCCTCATGAGATGAGCTTTAAGAAAAACATAATGAATTTCAGAAGCATAATAAATAGCAATCATTGGCAGCACTAGGTCTTTCCTCCCTCTAGTGGCTGGCTGGCTCCAGTGAGAATAAGTGGAGCTCTTTATTACAATCTCGAGGAATTATTCCATTAGTTTAGCTACTGGGAGCTTACTTTTTTGAGGCTAGAATCCTCCACCTCCCTGACTGCTTGGTAATCCATGGTGCCCCTGTGTACACATCCATGACTATATTATGTGGCCAGACTTTCACTTTTTCAAGGTCATCTCTCTACAGTGTTCTCAAGCTTTCCCTTCTGTACATAATATTATATGATTCCCAGCAGCAGTCAGGTAAAAAAGATCTACTCAGTTCTATTGCATTTCTGTGGTTCCATATGGTAATTTATCACAGCTGATCTCTGATGTATACTAAACTGGAAAAGTGATGAATTTGAAGCAGGTTAGTTTATCTAGTCATGGTGTAACACAGGGAACTGTTTTGGATAGTGAGCTGGAGACTAGTGTTTCTTCTCTCTCCTTGGATGTGTCAGTGCAAGCCCATACACCAATGGGCAGCTCAGGTGTGTTCATGTCATTAAGTGAGAACAAACACATCCTGTCATGGATAGTTCAAGAAAATGTAACACTGTTGCAGAGCTGAAATGCTTGATCTCATTTTGCCTGTCTTCAACCCCTATCTACTTAGCTGGAACAACAAAATTCAGCGGATTGACAAATTTGCCCTTATCTGGCACATTACAGAAGCCAAAGTCCCAGGACACTGAGCAAACCTTCAAAGGTGACATCCTGCCTGCACACAAAGACATGCTGGTGTTCAAACACCATCAGACAGGCCTCTGCCTTAATGACCTTGACAGTAAGAAATTATGTTATCATAATGGTGTTGTTTTCCTCATCAAAGAGACAGAAAGTCTGAGCAGTGAAAATATCTGCTATAAGTACAACAGCCATTTAAGGAAGAGGTCATCTGAGAAAGAGGGTACTTACTCATAAGATGCAATGAAATTGTGTAACTTCAGAGCAAAACTGCAGCCCCTCTCATAAGAATTGTGAGGCTTTAGAAAGTAAAACAGGTTTCATTACACTTTGCTTAAAATTGACATTTCAGGCATTAAACTTTTCCATACTCACTGAAGTTTGATTAGGCTGGAGATGTTTTCAAGCAGTTCTGTTTTACCTCCACAAAACCATTGACCTAAGATGATATCATAAATCACCACCTATAGCTAATAATGGTTTTAATGGAAAATTTACTTCTTCTAGAGTACCTTTTGACCATCACACCAAACATTCTTTATGCTTTAACCAGCTATTCTGCTTTATATACAATATCAGTCTCTGAGTTTGGAGTTTGTTATTTCAGTTTTTCTGTGATCTTAGCCTCCAGTAATACAACAAAAATATGGTGCTGCTATTCACTTCCATCAAAGAACCTCAGTTATTTTTTCTGATTTTAGTTCAGCATCAGAAAGCCATCTACAGCCACAGAGGTGCTGTAGGGAAGTATTAATATACCTGTTTTCTGAGACCGAGACTTTATATGACTTCTCTTCCAGATCACACAGCAAATTTCAATCAACGCTGAAATCTGAACTCACAAGCCACAATCCACAGCCTGTGGTTTTGAATGTGAAATAGAAGGCAATTTATCCAGAAAATTTAGAGGTTTTGTGGGGGTTTTTGTTTGTTTGGGGTTTGTTTGGGTTTTTTGTTGTTTGGTTTGGGTTTTTATGTTATCTTGTTTTAATCAAAAGTATAGATATCCAAGCATTTTCTTCTTCTGAGCACAACAGAAGGCCATCTTCAGCTTCACCATGTATCCAATCATTGTGTCCTGAAAAGGACAGGATGTTTTCTTAATTCATTCACTAAGTGGTTGGTTGTTTTTTGATTTTTGTAGGATAGAGAGCACACTACTAATCAGACATCTGCAAGGAACTAGCTTTATCCCCTTCACTGTGAAAACACAGACATTTGGGCTTTTTTTTATCTTTTTCATCCAACACTGATGTATTTTTTTATCTTTTTTCATTTTAATTTCTCATGGAAAACAACAGTGTACCGATTCAGTAACCCACATATTTTAATTCCAAGTATGATAACTAAATCCAAATAAATATTTGGAAGTATTTAAGAATGCCTACTGTTACAGATCATGAACCCACCTGACTTTCTTAAAAGTTAAGACTTTCTTCCTTTAAAATGAACTGTACAACCCTTTTGCAGTTCCACAACCCTCAACAGCATCCACTCTTTGGAATTGTATTTTACGTTCTCATTGCCTCCATCTGAATCATTGCAGTTGACACTAACAGCTTGGTGGATGACATGATAACTGGTTGTCCATTGCTTTACTCACAGATTCAAATAAATGTTGCAGGGTATTTCTGTTTCATGGGATTAAAAAATACCTATTTGAAAGAATTGCAAAAAGGATTTTGCATTATTATGCAGATTTCTTAAGACATTTCTTTCCTTGACTCTCTCATACTCCAAAATAAAATTAGGTCTATTTTATCAGTATGTATTCTATTCAAGTTTAGTTAAATGTTATATAGCCTATAACACAAACAGCATATGTGGGGTTTTTTAAAGGTGGGGAAAAAAATCTAAAAATATGTGTTAAGCATGATTTCACATCTTTTCAGCAAACTTCTATTTATCACAAAAATTTTCATAATGGAAATCAACTACAAACTTCCACCTTGAGATATTTAGTGCTTTGACCTTGTTTATAAAAGCATTGACAAGACTACTTGCTCAAACATCTATATATAGACCTGAAATAACAGGTTATCACCTCATGTTGTATCAGTACAGCTGACAGGGTTTTTTCAATTTCTGCAGAACAAAAAAGACTTTGTAACGGAAAGAGAGAATATTAGAATACACATAGATGACTGGGGTTTTTTAATTAGTTGGGCTTGTTTTGTGGGATTTCTTTTGATGTAAAAGCATCTGAGGGAAAAGTGGAAGCTGCTCCTTTTTCTCTGAGGAATAGCTCTGGTACACTTACATGGAGATAAATTCTTTCTCCTCCTGGGATATCACTTCTGCTATGCAAGATCAGTGAGAAAAATAAAAATCACCCAGAGCAGCAGACTGCTGCCCAGAGAATCAGTGAAGAAGTTACCAGAAACCCTACAGCACACCATCATTCTTCTTTGCAATCCAGACCTTACTTTAAATAAAAATACAGAATAAAAGTTACCATTTCCAGCTTTTTTAGTATGACAGGAGAAATTGCAGGGTTTTATCTTAGTGATAACTCCCAGCTGAACAGTTTCCAAAAAAATCTTTGTGTTTTTTATCAGGAAGAGACACCTCCAAATGGTATCTGAGCTCCAAGCTGTACTTATCCAGACACACTTCAAGAAACTGGCTATAGAGTTAGGCAGGAGCTCACTGCTTTGTCTTATCACAAGGCTTAGCCCCTTCCCCTGTCCTTGTGCTGTCAGGAATAGCTGAATCCTATTTCAAGTCACCATTTTCCACGTGTCTACAGAGAAACAAAATGTAGTAAGTGAGAAGTACTTGCTTATAAAAGAAGAAAAACCAGGCTTCTTTTCACGCGTTTTAAACTGCTTTGTGTTCCTCAAATATGAGCCAGTTTAAATAGAGGATACTGAAATAGCCACTCGGTAAGAGTGAACATATCATCTTTCAAAATGACTCACCAAGTGTTATCAGGAAATAATGCATGCCCACAACAGGTGAGATACTCACAGTATTTGTTAGGTAACATGTTGCCCTGTATCAAATATTGCTGTCTCAAACTTTCACTTGGAGGGCTGTTACTCAGAGGTGTAAGAAGGTGAGCTTAGCCCCTTAGCTTAGTTGGATTTGTGATTTTTCCCTTCTCCCTTGCAGAGTTACTAACCTACCCTCTTCATTGCTTTAAAATGTGCTTGCTTTTCAGTTCCTCCAGTAGTTTGGCTTGTGTTGCACAACTATACAGATGGTATTGAATCTGCTGGTTTTGCTTTTCTTTTTTTTGCCTTTAGTAGGTAACCGAAACTTTTGAAATGGCAGAAAACTGAATAGGAAGTGAAAAAATGCTGCATGTATAAAATGCATTTTTTGGAAAATGCAGGTGGCTGCTTATGTATGTGAAGGTTTTGGAATAATGTTGTTGACTTGCAAAAGTAAGATTTATTCCCAATCTCACTTGGAGATATTTATGCAGATATAACCTGGATGTTTGGAAATGTCTTTCTGAACTAAGTGACTCAAAGGCAGATACGTGACAGGGCTTGCAGGCTCATGGGCATGCAGTGTGTGATCATCACCTGATTTCAGGTCCAGAAGGATCTGTCGAGTTGAGGACACTGAATGCTGAAAATGTATTGCAAGATTTCAGAAAAAAATGGTCTTTAAATAATTACTGCTGTGACATTCAATGGAGCAAATATTTTCTTAGTATTTGCTTAGAAAGCATTATTTGTAAATAAATACTGCCCACTATTGTAACTTGGAGTAGCATAGGAGAACTTTTCAGTTACGGGAAATCTGCCTAGCAGATGCCTTTTAGCTGAGCTGGGGCTCTATCCTCCCACTCTGAGGAGCAAGCCAGAGATCCTGCATAAATCCTGGTGTTAAGCAGGCAGGGCTGGTTGTGCTGCCAGCTCAGCATACAGCCAGGTGACATTCCTGAAAAGTAATTTCTTTCCTTTTGTGGTTTGGCAGAGAAGTGTAATTCTTTGGTGTTCCCACTGGCGGAATTAATCAAACTTCTAATGTATGAATGGTAGAGACCTGAAAATTAAGCTACACAGGTGAAGCCAGGCTTATGGAGACTGATTTTACATAGAACTGCAACAGGGAACATCTTAGAGCAGCCTTCTAGTACCTAACAGGGGCCTACAAGAGAGCTGGAGAGGAACCTTTTACCATTGCATGTACTGATAGGACAAACTGACAGAGGGTAGGTTTAGATTAGACATCAGGAAGAAATTCTTTCCTGAGAGGGTGAGACACTGGAACAGGTTGCCCAGAGAAGCTGCGGATGCCCCATCCCTGGAAGCGTTCAAGGCCAGGATGGATGAAACTGAGCAACCTTGTCTAATGGGAGGTGCCCCTGCCCATTGCAAGGAGTTTGGAACTAGATGATCGGTAAGGCCCCTTCCAACCTAAATGATTCTATGATGTTATGATCCTAGATACCCTGGGGTAAAACAGAAAAAAAAAGCTGCCTCTTAATATTCTGAGTTGGAAGTAAGCTCAATAGTAATACAGAATAAGAAAGACAAACTACCTGCCATGAAAGCCTCAGGAAGTATAAATCCACAGGTGTGTGAAAGGATGTTTTGGGTGTGTTTACACCAGACACCAGAGAGAAGGAAATTAATAATGTGATTTGACTCACTTGTGATAATAGCAGCAGTTATGGAAATGGTGATGAAGTGGCCTGTGTCCAATATCAAAAGCTGTGCCTGAATGGACCTGGAATCATCTCCTTCCCTCCTTCTTGGACAGATTGCCCTCAGACGTGCTTGAAGGTGGCTGGCCAGATCAAAATGCTTGAATTATTAAAATAAGAATTTCGTCTGAGCAAACTGGGGATGACTTTTGAGTCTCACTAGTGAGGAGAGGCATTAAAGTGACCAAGAATGGAGAGTGATGTGGAATCAGGTGGATGATCCTGATCTCAATGAGGAGAGTTGAAGGAGTGGCTTCTGCAGGAAGAAGGTTATGTGTTTTGTGCTGGCAAAGAAAGAGTTCATCAATGCAGTAGGGGAAGGCTTTAATAAGGAAAGCATCTAGGGATTCATCCTCACCCCAACAGGGTCCAAGGGGCTCCAGGTAGGGCTGTGGGCATGGCTGACCTGCTCAAGCCCTCAAGTAGTATACATTCTCAGTGCTATATACTAGGTACAATGCAAGAGCTTTTCCAGCTTGGGTAAATATATCTGTCTGTGCTGAGCAGCACTGGTTCCTCAGATTATCAGTGCCAACCTCAAATAGAGTTATGCTGAAAAAGGCGAAAGCCTTGTGTCATGCGTTTGGTCTAGGCTCAGACAAAATTGCCTTCAGCAAGGACTTCCAAAAACTCCTTTGAACAAGTACTCAGTAAGATTGTCAATAGGGGGACATTAAGGCCCAAAGCTTTCCTGAAAGGGTCTTCTGAGAGGAGAGCTATTCTTCTCAAGCTGGCTGCTCTCAACGGTGTTATATCATACCCTGCTTCATGTGACAAGATGAGGTGGATTTGTCTCCTGATGTAAACAAAAAATGTGTAGTTTTATAGAGAAGCAGCTTACCCTGGATTCACTAGGTTGAGCTGGTTCATCTGGGTTGAACTGTTTCTACCTTCCAGCATCTCTGAGAAAAGTGCTCACAACTATTCCCACACACACACCCGCACACAGAAATCAGAACCAGCATGTAGACCATATTTCTGATTAAAGAGTATTGTATAATGTCTGTCTGCATCATCTTCCATCTGCTTTTCTTGCCAATTCAATTGCATATGTGCCACTTTCGTACTGTGCTCTATTCTCTCACCATGTCTAGAAAGTAAGAAAAAAATACAGTATGTCAACGATGAGGGAAATGTTCCTTGAATTCATCAGCCTGGGATTTTTTTGATTGTATAGGGCACCTGAGAGGATATTTAAGATGAAAGGAAAGCTTTGTTTTAATGTATATGTGAATTCATATGGAATAGTAATCTTTGCTTGCTAATATTTTAATAACTGAGGGTTGGTATTGAAACCAACCCTCATGTAACCTCAATAATTCCACATCCCCCTCCCCCAAAACAAACAAACAAACAAAACCAAAAACAAACAAACAAAAAACCTAATGCAAACCATCTGTGTCCTTTGAGAAGAAAGCAGGTTTGTAACAAAATCGCAAACAAGTGGTCTCACAGCTGATACTGAAACTGGCAGTAGTCAGACATAAGGGGTTTTAAAAGGGAATGGTCTTTTTAGAAACATTTGCTATCAAAAAAACATCGATCCAGTTCCTGCTGCCCTCAATCAGAAGTTTGCTGGCAGGACACTATGTGCTTACTCAAAAACTGCACAACAGCTGGAGATGCACATTAGAGAGATGCTTGGCATCAAACTGTGAGGACTTCAGTGTTATGGCTTTTTTCTTTTTAAGTACTTTCCTCTATAGCCCTACCAGAATCTGAAAAATCAGACAGAGACAAATACACCATAGTGCACTTTCTGTCTCCATCACCATGGGAAAAAACCTGTGTCACAGGCATGTCCATGCAGTTTTTTGGTATGTGCTGGCTGGTCAATTTGTAAGGACAATTGCAAGGACAATTTGTAGTCTGGTAGCAGAATCTTTTGTAGTGCAAAAGGTACCAAATGTCATTTTTGTGCTGATTACATTGAATTGCTCTTCCACAGATGAGCTTTTTCTGGGGGTGTCCAAGTTTTAGATTTTTCTTTCTAACACTTGACCCTTTAGCGATACATTAAGTACTTCAAGAGAGGTCTTGTTTATAGACAAGAACACAAAAGGAGATCTTCAAAAGAATGTCTTCAAACACAGAAATATCCGGGGGTGGGAGGTCCCCATGCTCAATGCTCAAATGTTCAATGCTCGAAACTGTGCTGCCCTTATCTCAGTCAGTAGCATGACAGCTCTGTGTACACTGCACCAAAAAAGCAGAAGAACGTAAGTGCCAACCTGAGCAAATTACTCCAGCCTGGTGACCCATATCACGACCAGGATCAGACAGATGCACCTCGATAACTTTGTTCTGTACATGTTCCTCCCTGACGTCCTTCAGCATTTGCCTTGTGTCAAATGCTTTGTCCAGCCTGCACTGGATTTGTCTACCTTCTAGCAATGCTAAAATGCAAATAAAAAAAAAGCACAGATTCATAGATTGGTTATACCTACAAGTCATGCCAGAGGTGGGACATTCAGCCGAAGATAATTAGTCCCCAGAGAACTAAGTTGCCCATTGTTGGATGCAAAACTGAGAGCTAGGATACTTAACAGTAGTGGTGGCTTTGAGATTTATTTTTTCTTGGTTTCAGGTTGCATGTGCTGTATTTTTGGGGGCTTCTTTGTTTGAAGGCAAATTTTAACTCACTCCTCTGCTGGCTTACAGAAGCATTCAGGATATGTTTCTGGACTTCCATTTTATTCTGCTTTGTCATTTTCTGTTGAGAAAGAACAGTATTCATCTGGCACAACGCTGCACTTTGTGCTATGATTCTGACTGCTGAACTTGCAGAAGACAGTACAGTCTTAGGACTACTTTTTTATATTGTGTCTGGCCTAAAGAGAAAAAAAAGCATCCATTATCAATCTTGGTTTTTCCTTTTCTTTCATTCAGAAATGAAATGTAATAAATGGAAGTGTTTTACATAAAGAGCAAATACACAACAGAGTGCATGGTGCATTCCTAGGTTGAAAGAAAATATTTGAAACTGAAGTTGCCTGCTCTTGTAAATCCGTGTTTTCTATCTTCTCTTTATAATTGGAAAGACATTTTGAAGGCAAAGGAACTCTCCCAAGAACATATTCAAAGTTATTTCACTGTTAATTGCTAACACTGCATTTTGCACCCTTAGATACAGAATCATAGAATCATAGATTCATAGAATGCTAAGGGCTTGGAATGGACCTTAATGAACATCTGCCATGGGCAGGGACACCTTTCACTAGATCAGGTTGCCCAAAGCCTCATCCAACCTAGTTTTGAACACTGCCAGTGTTGGGTCATCCGTAACCTCCCTGGGCAACTTGTTGCAGTATCTCATCACTCTCACAGTAAATAATTTTTTCCTTATATCCAACCAAAATTTTCCCTCTTTTAATTTGTACCCGTTACTCCTTGTCCTATCATTACAGTTCCTAATAAAGAGTCCCAGTCTGAGGCCCCTTCTCTCTAGGCGCTGTTAAGATACTGGAAGGTTGCTATGAGTTCTCCACACAACTCTTCTGCAGGCTAAACTGCCCACACCTCCTCAGCCTGTCTTCATAGGGCAGGTGTCCCAGTCCCCTTATCAACTTCATGGCCCTCCTCAGGACTTGCTCCGACACTTCCATGTCCTTCATAGGTTGGGGACACCAGAACTATATGCAGCACTCCAGGTGATGTCTCACAAGAGCAGAGCAGAGGGGCAGAATCACCTCCGTTGACCTACTGGCCATGCTGCTTTTGATGCAGCCCAGGATTCAGTTGGCTTTCTGGGCTGAGAGTGTTCACTGTTCACGTGAAGTCTTTCATCAACCATATATATATATATTCGTATGTTCATCAACATATACATATTTGAATAAGCTAAATTATGGACTATATATACAAGTCAGAAATGACAAGGCAGTTTGCAAAGACAGTGTATAGCTTTCCTTACCCCTTCATTCATCCTGAATCATCATCTGAGTTGGGCACTAGGCTAAGACTATTCCCTGTCTCTGTCTCAGACTTCACTGTACAGACCAGGGCAAAGCAGCTGAGTCTAGCTCCTCTCATGCCTGCCTCTGCCGACCAACTCCTTACTCTGCAAATAGTCAAATAAACGAGGGACCAGAATGTGTTTCCATCTGAATTAAATCATGTAAATTGTGTTAATATTGTGTAAATACAAACATGTCTGTAACAGTGGTTAAAAGTATCCCTTAACATGCATGTTGCAATAGTGGTAGGGTGCTTAGATGTGCATGTTTTAAATATTTTCACTTCTCCATTTGAATGAAAACAGGAGAATTGGCCTCAGTGTATCTGAAATGTACAGAGCAGAAATCATGGTGCAGTATGCAAAGATTTCCTTTACACATCTACATGATCCTCTGTTTTAGATGCTTCACTAGAATGGTTTTGATTAAACGAACACTATCCTTCCTCTCAGAGCCCTTCACAGACTTTCTGTACCATTTTGCCCTGATTGCTGGGGTACCTTGATCTTCCCTAAGGTACAGTATGGATCAGAGGCACTTGCCTTGCTCTACCCTAGGGAGCATTTATTTATCCACTGGGATTCAGCAGATTCCGTTTCCACCCACCTCATCTCAAGGCTGCCTCCTTCTCTGGTCAATCCCCTTGGGAAACCTACAATGGTAATCAGCAGAGCAGCAGAAACTCAGAGACCTCATTTTCTCCTGGTGCCTCTTGCTGTGTTTTTTTGGAAGCACATCCAGGACTGCTGCACCTCCAACCCTATGTGGTATCAGTGCTGTTATGGCTGTGCTCCCATCCTCCGAGGTGAGGCCTGGGGCAAGGGCAGCAGTATGAGGAAAGACAAAGGTGCAGCCAGTTTGGGGACCTAACACTTGTGAGTGCAGCATGCAATCTTTGGGGACAGCCCAAGTCCAAAGCGTGCTGCAAGCTCCATGAGTGTACCTTCAGCCAACACCATCACACTGTGTATCCACAAGGGACTAGAAGCCTCCCAGGCAAAATCTCTCTTTTACCATAGCAGTAAGGTTGAGCTGTGTATAAGCCTCCCTGAAAGGGCTCTAGCTCTGAGTTCAATATACCCTTCAACACTTGTCCCATACCAGCAGACACTGCAGCACAGAAATGATGGAGCATACTTGAGGAGACTGTTTAGGAACTTCAATAATTCACATTCCTCTTCTGCCAATTAATACATCCAATGCAGTGAGTGGAGCCAAAAAACTGTCCCAAAGCCTCAGTCCCTTTCATGTTGCACTTAGCTGTGGAAATTTCGATGGCACAAACAGAAATTTAGGCAATGCAGGATAAATAAGAGATGGACTTGAACCCTTAAGGAAGAAAATAGTATTTTTGTTTGCAGGTTACTGGCAAGAGTAACTCTGAGAAAATAAATTAGACATTAAGATCTTGCTTGTCAGACATAGATTTATTCCTAAATGGTATATTATCAAAATTTCCAGTAGCATTTCAGCTGTTCTTTAAACTTTACTGTAAAACATAGGGATGATTTATTACACAGCTATAAACATTCATATGTTTCTTTCTCTATGTTTAAATCCTTTTTATTTTTTTTTTTCCCCATCACTACATCTAGTGAAACAGAAATTGTAGCAATCAGTAAGCAAGGAGCCACCTCCTTCAACAGCAGCCAACAACCTAGTCTGGTTTATACAACAGATGGGAGATATGCACAGACTAAAATAAGTAGCCATCCGTAAAATACAGGTCTGGATTTTTGTCAAACTGGCCAGTCATATACTCGGGAACAAAAAGAAAAAGAAGACAGCTGTACTGGCCACCCACATCTGAAGCAACAGGGGAATATTTATGGATGAATGCCCTTCTTTCAAGCAGAGTTGGGAAAATTATGCAACACTAATGCATGCAGAAATTTAATATCTGTTTTTTGGTGGCTACATGGTGGCTTTTCATGACGCTTTCATGAGCATCTGATAGGAAGTTTACTCTGGCTGCCATGGCAAAATCTTGCTGCTATGGATACTTGCATCTTGTTATATTGTTTCCAATCTTTAAAGGGCACCTGGCTCAGCATTTGCAGATTTCTGTCTGGCAATATCTGCACATTGAATTTTGCAATGTGCTGCAGTCTTCTTGCAAGCTCAGCTAATCGGTGAACAGAGACAAGCCCCAGGTGACGTATTTACTAACTGGCAGCTAATCAAGCATATTTGAATTTTGCATGTCACATACTGGCAGAATACTCTTCACAACATATTCATAAAATACATTTTGAATAAATTTAGGAAATACATTTCAGGCAATGCTGATGAGTTTGTAGATCTGCGTAGTGGTGAAGTAGCTCATATGCATCACAAAACCGATGTCTGTTGAATTATTCATTCTGTTTTATCTTTATTATTTTTTCATTTCTTTTTTTTTTTTAATCCAGTAACAGACAACAATTTTATTTTTCCAAGAGTTACATGGTTAGTGGTAGTTACCAAAATGTTGTAGCTAACCACTAGTAACAGTGACTTTTTCATCACTTTCTCTGTCTTTTTTGAGTTTAGAATATCACTAATTATGATATCTAAAAGCTTGTGTCATATGGAATCAAGTGGTGTAAGGAGTCAAAACATCTGAATATGGCTGCTGTATTGCACCATATGCACAGTGAAAATGGCAAGAAAAGGCTTTATCTTCATCTTGTTACAGGACTTTCAAGTAATTAGCACATGTTTTCATATTTTTATTAGGCAGGTTATTAGCAGCTGGAGAATATGGTATTGTAGAGATGGCCTAGATTTTATTACAGTATTGTACCATCCAGAAACAGACTCAGTTTCTGAATTACTTAGGTGTGCTATTACACAATGGAATTGTCGTCCCAAAATATGCTGACAATTACTAGAATTGTGCATGCCACTGGGAAATTGTTCGTACTAATTACCATCATTAGATACTTGAATACAAAATATCTGCAAATGCTTGAGGAATAAGACGTGAAATGGATTCTTTTCTTTCAGGTCAGCTGTGTACGTATTTCTAAAACTAGAGGAGCAAAATAAAGCCTGTAATTACATTACAGACTTTTCTGTCATATATCTGTAAACACACATGTGAGATTTACATTTTAAAATGGAAAATGTATTTAATATTTTAATTAGTTTGCTTTGTGATACTTGGAGAATATTGAAAAATCAAAAAATAAGTTGAAGAACTACCCTTTCAATACTTTATACATTCATGACTTGTTTCAAAAGAAATAGCCTCCAAATTAATTGTATTTCACGTTAGGTGTGACATAGATCACTTTTTGTGGCTCACATCCTTATAGAATGCTTCAGATTGTGAAGACAACACTTAGCCATTATGTTCAGAAGATAAAACTTCTTGCAGGTGAAGCGTTGTTTTTACACACTATAACCTTTGCTAGCTGATTCTAAGCAAATATGGCAGGACTACAGAAGGAGTACACAGTCCCTGGAGGGAGAAAGGAGGGTTGCTGATCGATTTTGATCACTTGTACACCTCATCTGTCAATTGTATTGAAAATATAGGCAAAGTTATCCCTTTAGAAACTGTGGCCTTTAAACTTCTAATTTGACATTGTCATGTAAAGCTCCTTGCCTAGCCTACAGTTTGCTAACTTGCAGCTTAAGCCATAACTAAAATCAAATTTAAAGCATACCAAACCTTACCAGGCGCCCTAAATTCTTGGAATGAATTATTTCCCAGGTTAAGATATAATATGAGTACATTTGCATGTTTTGTATGATCTGCCTGCCCTATTGGCTTATACACCCTTGAAAGCTCCATGAGAAACAGCCCTGTTACATGGATACATACATGAGTACATGCCAGAGTTACATCACCAGCAGCAATTCAAGAAGTGGATGTTCAGCTGACAAGTTTAGGATCATCCAGACAATCTTACTATTGGGTCTCTTTTTTCTTTACCCCCTTCTCCAGCTGGTTTTGGTGGTTGCTGCATTCAGTTCTGTAAAGACACAGGGATTTCTCTGCTGTTCTCATCTCAATGACTCCTCTTGCTCTTTTAAAATCAACAACTGAAATCATTTCAGTGTTGTCATTTCAAAAGTCCCACATAGTGAGGGCTTTGCTGGAACTGGTTGCTGTCACTGTCAGTACAGTGTAAAATTTTTCCATGCTGCTATCAGTAAATAAAATGGAAGTGATTTTGCCATTTTGCTTAGACATGGTTTACAAAGACATGAAAAGAAAGTCCCTTCCCTCCTTCTCTCTTCCTCCCACCAAATAAAAGGGCTAGGAATCCAAATAAAAATACTGACATGAAATATCTTTTTTCTTTCCTTTTTTTCCCCCCCCAAAACTCCCAGGATATCCAGTGAACACTCACCAAAGCTTCAGATCCGGAGCCACAGTTACCTGAGGGCAGTGAGTGAAGTCTCCATTAACAGGAGCCTGGACAGCTTGGACCCTGCAGGGCTGCTGACATCTCCCAAGTTCCGCTCCCGCAATGAGAGCTACATGAGAGCCATGAGCACCATCAGTCAGGTGGGTGACATGCACCTGCAGCAGCCTGAATAGCAGCTGTCACACTAGACATGGATAGAACACGCACTAGGAGAAACTGGATTTTGCTTCAAGTGGAATCAGTTCATCCCATACCAAAAATTTTCATAACATTTTTTAAGGAAACAGGAGTATTTGTGAGAGTGGAACACTTGACAGTGCTACAACCTGCTCTTTGAAAACAGATGAGTGGCACAGCATTCAACTGTACAAGTATGCTGAATACAAGAACAGTCCACTGTAACACATTCAGTTTATGAGTTTTATTGTCATGAAATAGTCTGTTCTTACATTCAGCATCCTTGTACAGTTGAATTTTTAAGGAACAGATCTGAAAGAAGTGCAAAAGTGACAGAACAACACAGGACAGCCGGCCAGTAGTTCATCTGCTAAATTCTGTAGCTGCTTGATAGGATTTTTGGTTTATTTGTTTAAGTGGATGATTTGGGTAAATCACTTGGATGAAAGAACTTTCTTTCTAGTCCAGACGTGCAGCAGGCAAGATTTGTGGTGCAAGATACTGGCCCCGTATGACTGGCATATCAAGTCATTGCAATGTCAAAAAAAAGTTCATTACATCAGTGATGCCAGGACTTCAGCTGTGGCCATAACAAATACATGTGCTATTCAATATGGATCTGTAGTTTTAATTTCTGCAGTATACTATAGTTAGACACTTCAACTTCAGACTATTCACCTGTGTATTTTGTAGTGAGGCCCTTTGCATAGGCTATGGGCTGATGCTAGAAAAATGGTCAGGATATATCTAGGAGAAAACAACATGGAAATTCAAGTCTCAGAGGCAACTACATCAACATTAGGTTAGGTTACTTATTTAGCTGGACACCTAATACTAATATGAAACTGTCAGCCAAGGAGTGATTGTCTTTCACCAATGTGCAGAAATTGGTTTTGTGTTTTAAGACAGCATTAATTCAGAGCTATTTATTTGAGGATTGAATATTCTTTGCCATAATAATATTGTTCTCTATGATGCACCTAATCTCTATGATGCCTACTAATTTCCCTATCACCCTTACATAATTTCCCCTTGAAAAAAAATTAGTTCTCCTTTGAGATTATTCGATTATGTGTACAAAGACTCAGGAAAACATTTTTTTTTCGTAACATTAGTCCTGGAAAAGAATTTCTAATGGTTTTTTTTTCCCTATCACCCTACCTAATATAGTCTTATCCTCTCCTGCAATCCTGGCCTTTTGCATGCTTGAAAACTAACAAAATCCTCAAGTAATGGCTTCCATCTGCACATTTCCTACAGTGATAATTATTGTGCTTTAATGCCAAACTCAAGGTGCGATTCTCAGTTTAGAAACATGAGCATCCATTGCTAATTAAGCCAAGGTAAATGGTTTCCAGGTTCGTAAGACCTGCAGCAAGGACGCATGCTTTTGAACGTTCTTTAACCCATGTGAGTGCAAGTCTTTATCACCACCTAGTGTCTGTTCCACAAAGGGTCTAAGGATTCTCAGTCTCAGACAGAGATGTAGTTATACATTTGTCTCTTACAGCAAGGCTGGTTCCCTTATCAGCCTCCCCTTCCCAGATGTTTGTTACTACTCCTACCCTCCAGCTCCCCAGCCACTCAGGTTTATTACTGTGATTGCCTGTAGATTGCATTGATTATGTACTGAGGTTAAGCTGACCTTTTTGTTTTTTCCTCAACCCTGCAAAGAAAGTGTGATTTTTCAATCTCTGTTGTGGCCCAGGGTGGCATAAAACAGACACTTATGAGGGCTCTCAGTTTCCCACCAGTTTCAGCAGGAGTCAAGAGCCCAAACTGCTGAATCTCTGCCAAATGCCTCTGTCTCCCCTTTTTGTACATTTTTTTTTCCCCTCATAGTTGTTGCTTTGTACTATGGGATCTGTTTATATGCCATTCACCTTTCTTCATGTGCAAAAGGATCTGCTAACAGATGCTGGCCATTGTGCCACTGTAGGTTGTGTTTTACCAGGTAGTGTGTAGTATCTACGTATGGGATTTACTGAATATGTCTGGTCTTTGTCTGCAGGTGAGTGAGATGGAGGTGAATGGTCAGTTTGAATCCGTCTGTGAGTCAGTGTTCAGTGAACTTGAGTCTCAGGCAGTGGAAGCACTGGATCTGCCTATGCCAGGATGCTTCCGCATGAGGAGCCACAGCTATGTCAGAGCCATTGAGAAGGGCTGTTCCCAGGACGATGAGTGCATATCGCTGCGGTCCTCATCTCCCCCACGTACAACCACCACGGTGAGGACCATCCAGAGCAGTACTGGTGAGTAACACAAAGGGAAATTCAGCGGGGCGGCAGAAAGGGAAGGTACTTTTCTGTGCCCTTTGTCAGATCAACAATGAGCTCTTCTCTGTCAGACACCAAGCCCATGAGAAAGCCTGTATTTCACAAGAGAGCTGGACAGACTAATCAGCTTCAAACTACACACAGGTGAAGGCAGTTGTGGCTCCTCCTGTGTCCAAGCTAATTTACTCTGAGCTAAAAGCACATAGAAGGGAAGCCCAAAGTCATGTCTCCTCTCTCTCTCCTTCCCAAAAGAGTAATCACAATTTGACAAGGCTGAAAAGAAGGCTCTGGGTTAGCAGCTCTGCTGACTGCTACCAGCAGGGGAGGGGCCCTCTCCTGAGGTCTCCTACAAAGATGAGGTGATCTTATAGGTCATCGGATGTGTTGTTTATTGGCTCAGAGAGCCTGTTACAGCTCTCTCAGCCTTATCTAAGAGGTGGGAATGAAAAGAGAAGAAGCAGTCTATAGGTCAATCATGCATGTTCACATCTTGCTGTTACATTATTTCTTCAGTTCAAACTACTCAAGCCTTGCAAAAGAGAGGTTTTGGTCTAAACATGAGACTTCCAACCTTCCTTTTAATGCTTGATGTTGCTTTTCTTTTGGAAATAACCATGATGAATTCCAGATTTTGTCACCAAAATAGTGCTTAAGGGGAAGTAAAAGCAAGTCAACCCAAAATCCGAATCTGCCTCTCTCATTCAGGAAAGGAAGAGGCAGGAGCCATTACATGTGTGTGCTTTTCCCTGTGGCAGGAGGAGAGAGAGCCCCTTTCTTTTGACTGCCGTGCATCCATTGCACTGTTTTACACAAGCTTCATTTACTATTCACATAGTATTCATATTCCTAATATTGACTATTATAAGTGTTTCACTTTTTCCACTGTCTCTTTTCCTGTTTTTTTTTTTAATTTCTGTTTTCTGTAAAGTTATACCTCTTTGTGTGTTATCTGACAGGTGCAGTTGTTTATTCCTTGTAACTTCTTTATCTCTCACTCCAGTCTTTTTTGAAATTCACCTGTCAATTAGTTTATGTCATCAAAGAACCGTTTCAATCCTTTTACCAAAAATGTTCAGCTAAATTCAAGATTTCTCTAAAAGTAGAAACTTGAAGTACTGTTGGAAGTACCTTGGCAGTCATCGCAAACATCAAAGCATTCTTAACAAATGCTGCAGAGCAGTTCTCATCTAAATCACTAACCCTCACAAAATAATATTCATGCGAGAGCATTTCTGCTAGAGAAATAGCCCTTGTATGCACCCAGGGTTTGCACCACATCACAAAGCGAGAATTTCCATAAGGTGTGTGTTACTTCATTGTGCGATATTAGTTTGTGACAAATGTATTCTGAGGCAAAAGCTGAAGGATGGGAGTTTTAAGGGATTTTTCATTGTGCATTCACCTTTGTTAGGTCAGCTCAGGTTGATCCCAGAGTGGGTTTTCTGTTCTTTGAGGATGGTTTTGTTGACACTTTTCCCTAATAAAAATAACTGTGATTGTTAATACAGAGGAGAATAACTATTTTTTCATTATCTGCATGTAAGAGGTTGCTTCTGTCACTTAGGAAAATGATGGGATTTTGTTTGGGAACAATGGTGTATAAATGGAGAATCTTTATTGTAAACTCTCTTTTGTTTATGCTCCTTTTTTTTTTCGGTAGTACAATCACAAACAGAGGCCTTGTCTCTTCTATTGGTAGCTGGCTTTATTAAAAAATTGTATGAACAATACTGTGTTACTGAAAAATATAATCCAGTGGGTCTGTCTTGGATTACTGCTTCTGTAGTCAGGCTCTTAAAATGCAGAGAAATGATTTGCAGCACTCTCTTTGGGTGTACATAGAAGCATTTAAAGATTGCTGTAGGTACCTATTTTCTGCTGTGGGAGTTGTACTGAGTTATCTTTTTAATTTTTTAATTCTTAGGCTCCCAGGGGCCCATCCCTTCCACTGGTAGCATTTCAGACAACTTGTCTTTTTTTACTACCTGACTTATGTACCACTATCTGTTTAATGGGGATTAGAACTGAATTAATTCCATTCAAAAGCATCAATGTTGACTACCTTGCTGTTGCCTGTGGCTGGCTTACAGAAGAGAAACTTGAAAGCTATCATTGATGGTTTCTATTAATATCTGCTTCGATAAAATGGGAAAAGGCGCAGCAGCTAGGCAGATGTGAAGAAAGGAGAACAGTATCTCAGAGTTATCTCCACTGAAGTGATGTTTCAGATGCTTTTGTGGGAGACATGAGGGCAGTCATGATCTAAACTACAGATTTAACATCCTGAAATGAGAGAACTGTCCTCCTACTCCAAAAACATTTCTGCCTGTTCAACCAAGAAATATTTCTTTCATCAACATTAGCAATTCCCTCAAGGACATTGCTTTTAATTCACTGATACAAAAAGCTGTGATCACACACTGATATTGGGAATCTCTTTACTGCTGGAAGCCCAGGAAAATGACAACTTGATGATGATGGAAAAGACAGGAGAGCTGCCTGTTCACTGGATTCAAAGTTATTCCTCTAGAGCAATGACCCACAGCTTTTTGGAGCATCTGGATAAAAATATTAAGCAAGCACTATGGACAAAAATCACACTTACCTCTGCTTGTTAGCCTTTGCTATGGTGATGCAGCCTCAGGTTTTACTTTCCTTTTGCCCCATAGTGTTGGAGGTTTGGTTCTGCAATGAGGAATACATGTCTAGCTCAGTTCATTATGTGCTGAATCTAACTATACATCTGGTGTTCATGAACTCACTACGGCACAGACCTCAGCTATGGGTGGCTGCAGGGCTGGTGGCCTCTGCAGCCTGCACTGGTCTTAGAGCTGCTGCAGAAACACTGAGGGATGACTGCATCTGTCTGAAATTGAGCCCAAGTGTAAAAATGGGGTGTAGGCACAAATCTGTTGCCGCCAATGGGATGAAATATTACACTGTGAGTGGGGAGGAAAATCATAACCTTACCAAAGTCTGCATATATTTAGGAGGTGAGTACTTTGTTCGTAAGGGAATCTTGATGTTTTTTCACAGAATCAATTAGGTTGGAAAAGACCTCTGAGATCATCAATCCAACCTATGACCCAGTACCATGATCATGATCAACTAGACCATGTCCAGTCTTTCCTAAGACAGCTCCAGGGACAGTGATTCCAACACCTCCTTGGGCAGCCCATTCCAATATCTAATATCTAACCTGTCACTAGTTGCCTGCAAGAAGAGGCCAACCCCCACCTGGCTACACTCTCCCTATATCCTCGTCTTTAAAAGAAGGATTTTGAAATGAAGAAGAGAAAATGTAATCTTGACACTTTATAAGGGGCTATAAAGAAGTACCATGCCACAGCTTCATCATGCCTTGAAAGCTAAGCAGTTGGAAAGGTCCCTCAGCACCAGTGGTACTTGTGGAGGCAGCTGCATTCTGGCCAGGGCCATCCCTGGGTGTGGGGTTGTGCAGGCTGGGAGCTACAGCAGCTCTGAAGTGCTGATATATGTTATACACTGTAGCAAGCATTAAAAATTAACACCCATGTCATTTGATCCCTTCAGAGGAGTTTAATGAGCTGTGAATTATTATATACTTTGATCCCAGGTTATTTGCAGATGCAACTATTATAGCTGAAGCTCTTTGGCCAACAAATTCAGTCACTAAATAGGTAGCCTTTTAATAATTGTAAGTCTGTAAATCATATCAATGAGCTTAAAGAATTCAGTAATTAAGAAACAATGAAATTTTAAAGTACTCTAAAGAACATCTTTTTCCCACATTTCTTGTACCTATGTTTCTAAAACGTGCTTATGCAGCCATACATGATCCTTTGCTGCAAACAAATCTTATGACATTGTGAGGGCTCAGGCACCAGCACATGTGCATACAAATATATAAGTGAGACTGGATATGTTTAATTTGAAAATTATATATTGTCTCTCTAGCAGAGCTTAAGTAGTAACATCAGGAAAAACTCTGCACTAGAATGCAAAAAGCATTGCCTCAGCACCTATCCTCTGTATACAGAGTCAGGTAAAGAGAAATGTCAAAGTTATCTGCAGCAATGCCATCTGGTGATTCTCAGTAATATTACACTTCTGCTTAAAAGCAAAACAAATCCCAAGGAAATTACGCTGTGTAGCCAGCAGGTCAGGGAAGAAGTGAGAGTTACCGCTGCATACGCCAATTATGGTGTTTCAGCTGAGCAAGCTGTTTTCCTTCTGTTCATTGGAACATTGGATCAAGACTAGTCAGGTATTTTGTGGAAAATCTCTAAGGGGATGCCTAGCCAATTATAAATAAATACATAAATAAACGAATTAAATAAAATGCAAACAAGTTTAAAAATTGACTTGTGCCAGGCAGAATTAAAAAATAAAATCAAATGCTGTGGGTAGGGAAGCTGTAACTGAGTGTATGCCAGATGTGTCCAAGCTCCTTTTGACTCCTCAGAGCTGTCCTTTCAGGGACTGCTCTGTTCAAAAGGAAACAAGGAATTAAGATTTCAAATGTGATTTCCAGTTGAAGCTAAGGTTGGTTTCTGGATCTGTATTTCTGCAGAAGGTCTGAAGAAATATAATTAATGCAAGGCCTCCATGCTGATGCTGCACCTTAAAATAGATTTGAAGAGTATAGAAAACTGTTAGACAAAGAATTTACATGGTTCATTTCCTCTGTTTCCTTGAGTAATCCTGAAATGCATTCTTCCTTTGGATCTGCTATCAAATTGCTTAAACCAGCACTTAAAAATGTTTTCCTTGACTAATGAGGAGCTGACCTTGGAGGAGCACACAGTTTCCAATTTCAGAAGTGTCTGACCGTAGCTAGAACAAGTTTCATCTTGTCTTTCCCAGCAATCAGCTTCATGAATGTTAAGGTCCACATCACACCAAAACCCGACCATGTTTGCAAAGCCAGTGAAGGTTTTTAATGAGAAACTCAGAAGAGAGCTCTTGCTGGAACATTTCTAACTGACTTAAAGCAAGATGTCATGGACATTGCTCTTGTAATGAGACTCTGAGAAGGAGCAGGACTGATCCACAAGAAACAGTCAGCCATGGAAATGCTACCCAAATGTTTGGCAGGTTGAACTGAATTGGTTTACATGTGTTGTAGTTTTATGTCAGTTAAGAACAAGAATTGTAATAAGTTTGATAAAACCCAGGTTACCTTTTGTGGATAAAGGCTGTATGTCCTGAAGACACCTGCAACTTTGTGGCCTGAAAGACAGGGGTTACTGGAATAAATATTATACAGATCCCTACTTGATAGTTAAAGATGGTTCACAATTTGAGTCATCAGATAGTCGGCACTTCCAGGTTCATGGCAAGGGGTCATTCATTGCTCAACCTTGCAGCTGTGAGGATGCAGGTGAGTGATGGTGGGCGAATTCTACTCCCCGCAGTGCTCCCAGGTTCTTGATATTTAAACTCTGGGGAGCCTGGCGAACACAAGCAGGCAAACAGGGTCATAGAGTGGCAGTTTGCACTGCAGTTCGTGGAGGCAGAATGAGCAGGTAGGGCTGCACCCTGATAGGTGTGGTTGGTGTTTATTTGTGGTTTTTCTTTTTTTTTCCCACCAATAATGGTGTCCAAACAATCAAAAACCATTGCTTGCAAGAGTGTATGTACTCAGACAGTACCTCTGAAGGATGCAGCCACCCAGACCCTTGACTGCAGGGAATGCCTGAGCCAGCTGGTGGTGACAGAGGATAGTGTGAATGGCACCTGTATGAGATGTGAGCAGGTCAATGATCTGCTCGGTATGGTTGCTGATCTTAAGGATCAGGTGGAGAGGCTGAAGAGTATCCATGATAGTGAAAGAGCAATAGATTGGTGGAGTCACACCCTCCCTCCTTTTAGTAATGCTCACCAGGAGTCACGGAAGCCCTGTGCTTCCTACCAACAGGATTGAGAGAAGTGACCTGGCTGATGAGGAGGTATGGGAGCAGGTCTGCTCTTTTTGGGGTATTAGAACTCCCTCCTGTCCTCCATCTCCTTTCCAAATGCCACCATTCCAGTCACCCTTACAGAATAGATTTGGGATCCTGGAGTTTGAGAGTCAGATTGATGACACTGATGAAAATAATTCGCTTGGGGAACCTTTCAGTTTTGCTCCGTCTGACAGATGAATCAGTACTTCTAGTAATAAGAAGAAAAGGAGGGTAGTTGTAATAGGTGATTCCCTTCTGAAAGGAACAGAGAATCCTGTGTGTAGACCAGACCCATCCCACAGGGAAGTCTGCTGCCTAGCTGGGGCTCGGGTATGAGATATCACTAAGAAACTCCCTGAACTAATTTGGACCTCAGATTATTATCCACTGCTGGTTATCCAAGCTGGCAGTGATGAACTTGGTAAGAGGGGCTCCAGGGTGATGAAGAAGGAGTTCAGGGAGCTGGGATGGTTAAATGATGGGGCAGGTGTGCAAGTGATGTTCTGCTCGGTTCCCCCAATAGCGGAGATGAATGCTGATAGGAGCAACAGAACCCACACTATTATGGGCTGGTGCCGACAGAGGAATTTTGGGTTCTACGATCATGGGGCAACCTTTACTGCACCTGGCCTGCTAGACCCAAATGGGTCCTCTCTAACTAAACAGGGTAAAAGGATTCTAGCCCACAAGTTGGCAGGCTTTAAACTAGGTCTGAAAGAGGAGTGGGGTGAAACCAGGCGCACCAGTGATGTGGCTAGAGAGGGTGAGATGTTGTCAGGGGCGAAGACAGTGACCCAACTGAAGTGCATGTACCCTAATGCACGCAGTATGGGGAACAAACAAGAAGAACTGGAAGTCCTAGTCCAACAAGAGAGCTATGATGTAGTAGCTATCACAAAAACATTGTGGGACTACTCTCATAAATGGCATGTTGCCATGGAAGGCTACAGACTCTTCAGGAGAGACAGGAGTGAGAGGAGGGGTGGAGGGGTGGCTCTGTATATTAGGGAAGCTATTGATGCCACAGAAGTTGAGATTGATGACAACTGGGTGGAGTGCCTGTGGGTACGACTCAGAGGGGCAGGCAACATGTCTGACATCCTGGTTGGAGTCAGTTATAGACCACCTGACCAGGATGAAGAGGTGGATCTATTGTTCTTTAAGCAACTGGAGGTTGTGTCAAGGTCAGCTGCCCTTGTTCTTCTAGGAGACTTTAATCTGCCAGATATCTGCTGGGAACTTAACACAGTAGAGAGGAGGCAGTCCAGAAGGTTCTTGGAGTGTATTGAGGATTGCTTTTTATCTCAGGTGGTGAGCGAACCTACCAGAGGTGA
>WEIV01007295.1:335-42750 GCA_013390005.1 Calyptomena viridis
GTCTTTAAGAAAGTATGAATTTATGTGTGGGCTGTTGGGGAATGGAGAGGCACGTTTGATAAAGGCATGTTTTAAGATAGTAGTAGAGAAAGATATAATTATTAAGATTTATCAACTCTAAGAAAAGTTCCTGTGCTATCTTTTCTCACAGTGAAAAATAATCTTAGAACTTGGATGATGAGTTGAACATTCACTGTGATCGTGCAGATTGTCAGCAGAAATGCTGCAAGTCCAACAAAACTTCTTGCAGTAATTGTTAAAGTTTATTAAAGCATTTATTAGGAGAGAGAGGTGAAATAACAGGCAGATTTCTTGCTGCATGTAATACATACATACAGGTTCTGATGGGGCAGTGAGGCATCTAATTTTGAAATCTGCCTCAGTGATCACTAGTCTTCTGTTTTCCCAGAAAAGGGAAAAGAATTAGCTCCTTAATCTGTAATTTAATACAAAACGTTGTTCATTAGGAAATTAAACGTTCTTTTTCTTTTTTGATGGGATAAACATACCTGCTATGGAAGATGCCTAATATGGTAAGATTTTGGATTTCCAAAGATGGAAATCATCTTTGGTTAAAAAAAATATCTTTTCATTTATTTGAAAAAGTATTTATAATTCCTCCAGTAGTTTTTACTGAAATTGTGTTAGAGGACAGAATAATGGAGAGCATACTTCATATAAAGTAAAAATGAAGAATAAAATAATGAGCAATGTGTTTTGAGCTACCCTGAAATTTCTTACTTGAAAGGTTGTTAGAAACAGTTTGAGAAGGAAGAGAGGAAGTTTTCCTGGAAGCTAGAGAAGATCAATTGAAGGAGAAAGCAATTAATTCATAAGGGTTTGTATAAGAGAGATAGGCAGTTGACAAAAGGAGGCAGAAAAAGGCAAATATTTTTACTTTTGGGACAGGAGTTCTGACAGTGCAAAATGTTTGGTGTTCTACAGGTCAATACAAAAAAGGGCTTTTGTTGGGGTTTTTTTTGGTGTAAATGTAAGTAAATGTTTACCAATTTAAAATTACCTAAAATTATATTTCTGTGGTCCTAACACAGAGTAAAATTATTATTATAGCCCTCAAATTTGAAAATATTTACTTGGTTCTATGGAAATTGCTTTTTACACATGCTTCTTCCTGTTTTCAGGTCTTTGTTAATCAGTGGCTGAGATTTGAGTTTGTAGTTTTGTAGCACAAAACCCAGCCTAGACTGAATTGGGCTTCTTTTAGATCTGTACTTATTTTTTTTATAAAGCTAGGAACATAATGAAGGTTTGTTTATAAGTTGATGTTGTGGATTTGGTTTTACTTTTTTCTTTACAAGCACAAAAACCTTGCCAGTTTTTCATTTGACAAACGCAGTTTAGAAATTTTTACAGAATATTCAGGTACGATTTTTGAAGGGAATGTTACACTGGGGCAGAGTAACGCTCACGACAATTTCCAGGTAGGATGCTGAAAGTTCCAGGGATTTACAACTAGAGTACTTGGTATTTTGCTTCTAGGTGTGCCTGAAGCAGTGCAGCTGTGAGTGAAAGTCGCAGCTATCTGACAGCTGCCGAATGACCCGTGTGAGGTGAGTCAGTGACATCAAACCAGGTCTGTACCAATATCCTCATTACAGCTGGTGCTGCTTTTTGCACCTCTGATGGAGTCTCAGCAGAGTCACTGAATCAAAGCACCAGGTCGGTCTCCTTGTTTGATGTGCACTGGCAAGTTAGCTGAAAAACTTTTTTTTTTTTCATTTCTCTCAAAGAAACTGTTTATTCTGGTTGAGTAGAAAGTAGTTTTCGCTGTTGACAAGGGATTATCATGCCTTTCTATGTATTCATACATAGAATTTGTAAGAGGAGCAATAATGAAAGATGAAGAGCAAGTGTTATATAGACATAAAAAAATGCTGAAGCACCATCAAAGCATAATTGTATATTTCTGTGAAATTACTTGAATGATTGATGTCACGTCAATTTCTGTGACAATGCAGGAAAATTAGATGAGATAAAAGATTCTGTTTATTTTGTACAAGCTTTCTTCGTGCTTTATGTTTTTTCTGTGTGTATCTCTCTCAACTGAATAAAATAAAAAATATTTTTGTCAATCGCTGTAAAATGCCAGCAATTAACTGAAATCTGTGGAGCCTGAAATACTTTAGGAGACTTAAAACTCTTTCTCATTCTGCTCTTTCATATAGTTAAGAAGTGTGGATTGAGTGCTGTCTAGCAGAAGACTGCGTGTCATAGTATACTATAATAAAATACTGTGTTATGACCTGAACGAAGGGCCCTGAACCCAAGATTCTATTTATTTTCCAACTGTGTTATTTTCCAAGAATTCTGTCAGATTCTGAAGTTGTTGTGCAAGAAGATCTATTAAGGCCCCAACAACATATGTAGAAGCTGAAATAACTTTTTATTCTTTTTAAAATGGGCTAGGTCGTCCATGTTCCCAGTGTTCTTTTAGAAGCTTGTGGAATGTCAGGATTAGGAAAGAGGGAATGAGCATTTTGAAAATTTTGAGAAGTTAGAGATTGCTTGTCCGTAACAATTGGAAATTTATTGAAGAATTACTGTGGTATCACCCCATAGGTATGCACACTAAAAGAGAGCTAATGTGACAGGTGTTTTCAGCATTTTAACATTCTCAGACCATAATCTCTGGAATTGTCTTAGGTTTCTGCATAGGTATCTTCAAGTCATTAAATATTAAACCCTGCAAATCTTTTTTTTCCATTTATAAGAGAGGAGCTAAGAGCTCTTCACAGTTGTTTTAAGTTTTTAAAATATCCTGAATATGTAAAGTGCTGTTCACGTACTAAGTTTAAATATTTTCTCTTAAGCAAGACAATTGGGTTGAGTTAGAGTGTAACCTTCAAAAATTGCCTAAAATGATTACAATGCTCTCTATGTGACCCTTTGTAGTCTTAACAGCTTTCAGTGGTATCACCAAGACCTGCTGAAAATTCCCATTCAGTCTTGGTCTGGAATATTTTGATATTCTCTCTCTTCTCAGGCCTTTTTGAACTATAAACTTGGCTGTTTTATTTGGTATTTGGGGATGTTCCCTGATTTACCTTTCCTGCTTTTTCCACTAAGTACTGTTTTTGTAATATATTGAGAAAGGGTAATAGATTTTTACACTAGATAAGTATGGTTGTGGAACATAACTCTTCTATTGCCCAAAGAAAACATTGGAAAAAGAAGGTGGAAAGAATTCTGCATACCTGGGTAAGCAGAAGGCATGTGACTGTAGGAAATAAAAGTTTTTAATGTAGTTTATTATTTAGCAGTTTGTTATTTGTTTGATAGTTGATTGGAAAGTGGATTTACAGATGATGTAAAGAAAAATTTGAAGGCAAAAGCAAGATGAGGCTAAATTAAGAATTTTTAGAGAAAATCGTGTATTTAACAGGCAGTTTTTATTTGAACGTGGGCATAAAAAATGGTAGGCTAGGGAAGAGTTTTATTATGTTCTAATAAATGTTCTGAATGCTTGGCAAAATATTTTACTTTAAATAAATGTGTCATGCTTATAATCTAATACATTAGTCCTTGTCATCATTATCATCATTGTTACTATCCTATGGAAAAAATAGTTGATATTTGTATTTCCTTTCATAACGTAATGAATCTTTCATGGCTGTGTACTTGGCTTGATTAATTGAAGTGTATGAGATAGTCAAGATGCTTAAAATTGTGTCTTCTGTTCCACAGAGAAACAGGAATTCATGGAACTGGCCTGAACCTTGTAATATAGTCATTATAACCTCATTAAAAGCATCTGGTTTTAGTAGGAGTTATATTCACCAAGATGCCTATATCCACTATTGGTACACACAATGCAGTGTATAACGAACACCTTATATACAGGATCTATAATTTCACACAGCTGAAAGTCTGACATCAAAATGTCAGCCTAATAATTTTTCAATCTTTTATTTGCAAACTCCAAAGCATTTTTCCAGCTGAAGCATTGCTACCAAAGAATAAATTTTGACTTATCTCAAATATTCTTAACTAACTTTTTTAATTACAGAGGTTTGGCAGGCCACAAATCAAAAGCTTAGCTATCTACATACTTTTGACTTGTGTAAAGAAATGTAATAAAATTTCTAGCAATAAATAAATATTGTTCAGAATAATTTTTCAGATAGGTTGGTAACACAGGAGAACACTAGTTCAGAGCCACTGACATGGATTACTGGGGAACCAGGTAATGGCAGTTTATAATTTTTTCCAGCTCCCTTTTATTTTCATCTCCCACATATGGAATTTTAAGGTTCATTCACTTGCATAAAGCTAGAAACACTGCCCAGTTGGAAAAAGTGGTACAGATTTTCAAGAAAATTCCTCTCATTATATTGAGGGGAAATACAATCTCAGAACTATATAACTATATAGCTTACATTGGTTTAAATATCCTAAGTGGATCATTGTGCTTTTCAGGAACTGTCAGTTCTTATTAAGCTGAGTAGTTTTATTCTGTTATGTGCTGGACAGTAATCAATTCAAAATTGTATGTGTGATCATGATATCCCTCATGGAAATTGTTCATTCACACTGTTTCCGGGTTTTTTGCTGTGTTCAATAGGTGGATTTGTTCTGCTCTAATGAGGAGAACATTGTGAGGCTGAACGTTCTTCCATATGGTTGGACTCATAATGTCTTACTTTTAACAGAGCTGTTTCTCTCCACTGGAGGCAGTGGCTTCCTGGTAGGGGCAGATACCTACTTTTTTTTGCAGGTACTGCTTAAAAATGCAACAACATGCTGGTTAATCTTTTTAAATTTGTGAAATTCATTGAGATTTTGAGAGACAAAATAAATTACATGATTAAGTCCCCTATATATAAGCAAAAATTAAAAGTCCAGGTTTAGACACCCAAGAAAGCATTGGACATCTCAGACATCATCAAATCACAGAATATTGTGAGCTGGAAGGGACCCACAAGGATCATCACAGTCCAGCTCCTGGCCCAGCACAGAACCATCCCCAAGAGTCACACCATGTGCCTGAGGGTCTTGTCCAAATGCTTTTTGAACTCTGTCAGACTTGGTGCTGTGATCACTTCCCTGGGAAGCCTGTTCCAGTGCCCAACCACCCTCAGTGTGGTTGGACATTGGAACATGTGGGGAAGATATGTCATCTTCTCCTTTGCCATGCCACTTTTCCTTCCCAGTGTGGGAATATTAAGCAAGAACCACTTTAAATCTAAGAAAGAACACTAAGCACAAAAGGGCACATAAAACTACTATTCCCAGTGATTAGGTGACTGAATCCAAACTACACTAAAGTATTTTTACCTGCTTATGATACTGTTTATGTACCTCATTTGCCCATTTATTTTTAAAATGGCAAATACCACTTAAAAGATGTTTGTCCCGTGGCAGGAACTCGGGATTTTTTTCCTGGTAAGTATATATTAAGAAGGTTGTGCAGTTTTGTTCAATCTTGTCTTCTTCTCCAAGTCCAGGATCTGCCCCTTCTTTTCCACACTTTGGCCTCATTTGACTAGGACCATGCTCAGCATGTGGTCAGGGCATTTTTGCTGAGGTGTGCCCTTTTGAGTTCCTGCATAGTGAAAAAATTAAATTTTAGTCAGGTTTGCATTTCTTTGAGAACAAGCAGGAAGGGAGTAAAGGGTTAAAGAAGCTTAGGTAGCCACTGAGGGGTGGTTTGGACCAGTTTTCAATGTTGACATATGAAAAGTATATAAACTATTACTTTGGGAATAGCCGTCTTGCTTCTGAGACAAGTTGAGTGCTATTATCTAATTCCTGCTATGCAAGGGGGAGAAACTGCATTGTTATAATTAAACTTCAGGCTATTTATTTGTTACTTTCTTACAGGAAACAGATTCAACCTCTTCTAGGACAGTTTAGCCAGTCAGAGGCTTTGTTAATCTCATCTGGGGTTGAGCCAGGGAGTCTGGATGGAGTTCTCCTGGATGCTGGCTGTTCTTCCATGCAATTTGATACACCCGAAAGAGGTTTTTCCCTGCAGAAGGATGGACCTTTGGACATGAGGATGGATAGTGACAGGTACCTAATAATACAATATTTCTTCTTGAAACTCAAAAACTGTCTGCTCAGCAACTCGTGTGCATTTCATTTCCCCTTAAACTGAAGAATTCTCATCCTCAAACCACATCTAATTTTGCACGAATATACTTTCTTCCAAAAAACTTTTTTCCGTCTCAGAGCTCAGCCCTGTTTATCATCTTTGCCTTCTTTGAAATAAGTGGAGAGTTCCAGTGATGAGTAATTAAACCAGTGATGTTTTTGTTAACTGTACCATCGAACTGTAACATTTTCGGAGTGTACAGTATACAGTCACAGGGACATCTCCCTTTCAGAGGCCTGTTATTTCCACAGTTACTGAGAATGTAGTTGGTTTGCAGGCTCACAACTTCTTACTGCACTCCCTTTCATCTTCTGCCACACTTACTACTTGTAGAAACTTCACTTGAGTGGTTTCAGTTGCCTCCTCAGGAAAGGAGCAATGTCCTTGTTTTATGCAATGACCATCTGACCCAGTTGTTTCTTTCTAAAAGGAATGTAATATAAAATAAATAAATAAAATCCTATCCATTAAATCTGCCATTGTAAATCAGATAGCTACATTGCTTTTAACATGCTAGTATAATGTTGTCTTCCATGCCCATATATTTGTTGTAAGCTTTCCTTAGCAAAATCATAAACTTCCTTCCACATTGTGTAGGAGGCACATCAGGCTTACTGAATTGTCAAATTAATGATTACTGAATAAACCACCTGTATTTAAATCATTTAGTACTTTCAAGAGCATGAAAATCAATGGTGGAATGATAATTTCTACATACGCAGTGGTTGTAATTCTCAGGCAAATTGATGTGTTTCTGTAGCTTTTTACATGAGCAACCAAAGATCTTTCTTTGGTTATAGGTTGGATATAGATGATAGCTGTAATTGCATGATGCATTACTGGGAGAATGACAATTTTTTCTTGATGTTTTGGTGAACCTGGAGTCTTAAGAAATGCCATTTGTTCTTTCATTGCTCACAGAGAGCCAATGGGAAGCCTCAATTTCTAAGGATTTATCTTACCACATTAATGTTAAGTCTTAACACAGCAAATTTCGTGATACTGGATTTTTCTGGTTTTGTGCAAAATGCTCCCATGATTCTCCTGGGATTCAGTCCTCAGATTTCAAGAATCTGAACTCCAGGCTTAAATATAAACCTGATGCATCATGAGAAAATATACATGGAACAAGAGCATAAGAACAAAGGATACCTGTGGCATAACAAAAGCCTTACACTATGGTTGTTGCTATGATACTACTTGCCTCTAAGTTTTGTTATCTTTTGTAAGATACTGCAGGGGAATAAAAAATGCCTGAAAATATTCTGCTAATTTATGTCTTTTTAGTAGAGAATTTATTAAGTAGGTTGTATGTTTACTCTGATTAGTAAACCCATAGTCAATATTCATAAAATACATTAGAACTATTTCAATAGCAAAGTTAAATAGATTTGGATATAGAGATGTAAGGATTATACTGTTTAAATTGTAATAATTCCTGTAATTTGTGTTAGGTCATTTCTATTATCTCGGGACAGTATTTGCATATAAATTCTTATGCCTTCTAGTGAAAAGTAAGGTTTAATTATTTTCATTAGCAATTGTTTTCATAGCAGGAGATGTGAAAGAAAAGATCCTTGAAATCAGCTCTGACTAGAAAACAATATATGATGCAAAGTAGCTAAATCGAACCCATAAGAGGCAAGTTTATATTCTAAAGCTGGCTAAATAAAAAGGTCACACAGCATTTCCATCTTAGCATGGTACTGAAATATACTTGTTCTTGTCACCTTATTAAACATAGTTTATGATAATACTTGGAAGATAAAGCTGTTCTAATTGAAGTTAAGGAACAAACTCCATTTAAAGTGGCAAGAAAAAGGATTTAAAAGGTGCAAGCTGTTTTCATAGGGTTGCCATCTCCTCTTTGAAAACCTCAAAGGCACTCGTATGCAGTGTGTGTGTTTGACTTTATGTCTCAATGCTATGAAGCTTCACCTCTTGTCAATGAAAACTGACGTCAGTGAACTAATTGGCTCCTCTCGTGCGTAGGTACCCTGACATGCCCACTGCTGCTGATGTTGTGAATGCTTTAGATCAACAGGCGCTTGCGTCCATCCTGAGAACATACGGGGAGGAGAGGCATGCTAAGAAAATCGCCTCAGCCATCGTTCAGGCACGCAGCATATACCCCATCACCAGAACTCAGCAGCTTGCAAGCATTGTTGCAGGTACCCTCATTAATTCTTCACAGTGGCTGAGGAGAAAAAATATTAATCCCCAAGTCCCAGAGGGATCTATTTGTACTTGAAATCGTGCAGGATCTAATCCTGCCTATTCTGCTCTGATGTCAGCTCTCTTTTTCTTTTTTTTTTTTAAAGCTCCCACTTTTTGTGTTCTAGTTTGACAATTAGTTTAATAATAGATTTTACATGAAGTGATTTATCATTTTGCCAACTAGGTTGAACCACGGAATGACAGCAGCCTGGGGTATTCTTTATCCTAGGTACTGATAAACCTTCAAATATCAGCTATGTCATACCTCTTTTAAGTGTCTTCATTTTAATATTTTGAGGGGAGGTGCCATGGCAATTTCCAATTTTGAGTGAAATCAGGTAATTTTTGTCTTTTTAAAGAATGAGAAAGCACAAAGTAAAGCAATACATGGCTTGCTTCACCTTCTGCATTCCAACTAGATCAGCCTGAAGCAACTATTGAAACACTCCATCTTACTTGCTCCTCACTGTAAACAACTTTAACAAAATGCAATTAGGCAGGAACAGTGCTTACATCAAGAACCTTCATGTTTGTGTTCTCAAATGAAAAATTTCAAGGAAAAATATAAGACACAAATCCTGTTGATTAACACTCTACTCTGTAATTTCAGGATGTTTTCATTTTTTTTAACCAAACAAAGAAAATCACTGGATCTTGTCACAAATAAGTCTGAACTGAACTTTGCTGACTTTGAATATAGGCCTTTAAAATGTTAATCCGAATCTAGCATTTGCTGAAGAACAGTGTAAAATATTTTATCGGTGTCCTGAAGAGCCGTAAATTTTTTTGAATTCTTAAAAATTAGTGTTACTTAAACTGGAAGTTTAAGGCACTTACTTTTCAGGACTGACAAATTAAAAGGCTTGGATTGTAGAAGTTGAGACACTTCTAGCAAAATGTCCAGTCAACTGAGGCCCAAAGTTTAGCTGATATGATAAAAAGGCCTGACAACACTGCTGTTGTAAGTCCGTGCTTCAAATACAGTGGATATGAGGAGCAAGCAACTTTGAGAGAACTAAAGAGATAAAGCTCTGTGAGTCTTTTATAAAACTTACGTTTTTAATATCATTAACAACATCATAAAATAATATTTTCAGGCTTTGTCATATGTGTCTCATGCTTTTTGAAAAACTATTGATTAAGACAGCATACCACTCTCGAGATTGAAGCAACCATATTGCTGTGTTAAAGATATCATGTGTTATATGTTGTAAGCAAGCAACTCAGTAACTTCTGAAATAGTTCTATGCCATGACTTGAACTAAGACAGTGACTGAAGATCCCTTCATGTTTAATGTGCTGCGTATGAGTCATCAGTTAATGGTCACTTTCTGTGACAATGAGAAGGATTTTTTGTTCTCACTTTAAATTCTCTGCTATATTTGAAGAGCTTCTTGATACATGAGTCAGGTATGCATCAGGTAGTGTACATGGCAAAAACAATGAATCCAGCACACATCTGCCAAGACAATAAATATGTATATTTTGTGTGCTTTTTTTGGAGTATGCAAGAGTTATAATAATTTTAGGGCTCTTACACTGATCCCTGTTTGCATAGAACTTCTTCCAATTTTCATTTGATTCATCCAGTAAAAGAGGAGCACAATGCTGGATCATATCGAGTTTTGAGCTGATTGTACCTTAACAAAATTTTCGGTAACTGTAATATATTTTGATTAATTTGTCATCTGCCATCAATATATATTCTTATGTGAAATTATATCACTGAAGTTATTAAGATAAACCAGAGCTAAACTGCCAGAGATCACAGCTACAGGAACCTCTTGGTGGCATAGCCCAAAAAACCCCTGACTAATTCAGGGCTTTACCAGAGGAAAATTTATGACCTATTAGTTAAATGTCATGTCCTTTAAAAAAATAAAATATTAATTAGAATAATAAAATCTTGCATTTTAGATTTTGCGGATTCTATACAAGCCTGATTATCTTCCGGAACAGGGTCATTATTTTTGCCTAGTATATGAATCAGAAAACAAGCAAAAAACCTATCCAGTGAGGCTGAGTATTTATGTCTTTTTCTCTGCTGGTGTCAGAATCTGAGAATTTATGTATTGCCTATATTTTTTTAATATGTAATCAATATTACTATGTCTTCAGATTTTCTAGAGCTCCCAGGTTTTGTTCTAAGGTCCAGCTGATAACCAGAATCACAGTGAATCTAGATGTGGACTAACCTGAAATTGGAAAATTTACCTTTTTATAGAATGCTAGACTTCTGTTCTTTCCTACCACCCTGCAAAAAGTTAGAACATGTATTGCTGTTGCTAACTGATTGGGAGATAAAAGTGAAGGATGTAATTTAAAGAAAACCCCAAAAAACAACCAAAGAACAGCTGCAGAACACTTGCAGAAAAATCAGATATTGCTAAAGCTTGTATTATCAAAAGTTCTAATTGTAAGGTATTGCTGTGAAAAATATATAAATAGATTTGTATGTCTAGATTCACTACAACAATTTGGGACTAACTCAGATATCCAAGTAATTTCTTGCTCTCTTTGGTTCCAATTCAAGAAAATAACTCTTTCTATATCTTGACATAATCTCTGAAAATTATCTGTCTCCATCCTGTGCCAATAAATAAGGTCCTGCAAAAATAAAAAAAAAAATTAAAAATTTGGCTTTTTTTAATTTTTGTTTTTGTAAATGTTATCCAAATGCCTTCTGATCCATTTAAATAAGATTTCTGCAAGCTATGGAGTCTGCAGGTTACATGTGAAAAAGGAGGACTTTTCTGTTCAGTCATGTGAACAGCATCTCTTCCTGCAGTATAGTCAAATATAGTCAAATCTGCTCACTGTTTATAATTTTCACAGAGCTATCTGCAAGGCTGAACTCTCTGTAAACACTAAAGATCAGTAGTTCTCCACTGAAGGGCTGTAAATAGATGTGTGGAAGTTGATTATGAAGCACTTCCTGATGTCTTTTTTTTCAAACCTCATTGAGTTGTTTGGAAAACAATAGATTTAACTCCATATGCAGAAAAACTGTTTAAAAATAGTGAAATTTTTAGAATGTCATTTTAATGTGCTTTTCCTATAAAACTGATTATCTACTTTGATTTATTTTTAGTGGGCAATATATCTTATCAATTAATTTTGTTAAAAATTTAATTTTTCTGAGCATTATTTAGATATATAATCTATTAACAGATCATTTTGGGATCATGTAATCATTTGGCCCCAACTTGAAAGGAATCGATGTTGACATATTAAAGGAATTTGAAAAGTTTAAAAACAACTTTAATATTTAAAGTCAATCTCATTCAGACTGGTTCATATTTATTGACTTTAATTATCAGTTTGGAATTTGTAACATTGCCTGAATTTCAGATGGGTGAGAATTAACACTGTACTGAGGGAGCCTAGACAAAAGGACATCAGTTGCGTCACAGAAACTTATTAAATGCAATGCTAATTCAACAGACGAATTCCTGCAAACAGGTGCACGATCTGAATTAATTTTTAAACTCTCCCACTCTCATACACTCTGGGGACTTTAATAGTTCATATTGACAGGCACAGCACGTTGCCCATTTCATTCACAAGCTTTCAAAATTTCAATACATTTCAACATGTGAATCTATTAGATTTTAAAAAGTGTAAGTATCATCAGGGTATCCTAAAACTAAAAATGATAATTTCTCTCGCTGGGATTTCAAGCCAGTCATCTAGCCAGAAGCGTAGTGTTTTTATGAATGAAATTCATTTTACAAGCTTCCATGCAGATTTTTTTTTTTGTTTTGTACATTGTACAGCCAGTTACCAGGAAGGATTTTCTTTTAGTGTCTTGGTAACTGGAGGGTGCTGGATGAGAGATGATATGCCTTAGCAGAAAGAACAAATAGTTTTTTATTTAACTATACTAGAGGAGTAAGAGCCATAGGAAAATTTTTTACCCATGGAACATAGATCAAAATCTACTGCCTTTACTAAAAAGATGAAGGCCAGAGTGGCAGAAATAACTAACACAAATTACATTTATTACTTAATCCCAGTCTCTAATAACAGGCTAGTAAGTCTTCAAACTTGTACATGGTTTGATTTTGTTTGTAGTTTGGGGGATTTGGATTCCATAAAGCTGCATTTCTTTACTGATTTCCTGGATATTAGTATTCTGTATTGTTATATATGACCTGCAGTGCTCTTTGTGCATGTTCAACTGAGGCATGTGAGGTTGTCTTATACTAACTTTATATCTTGGGGTTTAATTTCTTTTTATTCAGTGTGTGATAAATTAATTGATAGTAATAAATGTCATAGTCAATTGTCATAGAAAATTATTGTAGGAAGAAACTGCACTGAACAGCTGTAGCAGGATAAGTGGAAGACCCTTCCAAAGACCTGTTAGTGTGCTAGTTGTAGCCTCAATATCCTTGTTCTTTTATCTGTTTAGTATTGCAATTGCAAAATAGTAGTGTTCATGATCAGACTAATGGAATCAGCATGCTATGTCCATTTACAGTTTTACAAAACCTTTTGAAGTAGATCACAGAAACACAGAATGTTTTGGATTGGAATGGACCATAAAGATCATGAAGTCCAACCCCTCTGCTCCTCTGATCAGGGACACATTTCACTAGACCAGATTGCTTAAAGCCCCATCCAGCCTGGCCTTGAACATTTTCAGGGATTGGGCATCCACAGCTTCTCTGGGCAACCTGTTCCAGCACTTCACCATCCTCACAGTTAAGAATTTCTTTCCAATATCCAATCTAAACCTACTTTCTTTTAATTTGAAGCCATTATCCTTTGTCCTATCACTGCATGCCCTTCTAAAAAGTCCCTCTCCAGCTCTCTTGTAGCCCCTTTATGTACTGGAAAGTCACCCTGGACCCTTCTCTTCTCCAAGATAAAGAACCCCAACTCTCTCAGCCTGTCTTTGTAGGAGAGGTGCTCCAGCCCTCTGAGCATCTTCATGGCCTCCTCTGAACATGCTCCAGCAGTTCACATCCCCAGAGCTGGATGCAGCACTCCAGGTGGGGTCTCACAAGAGCAGAGGGGCAGAATCCCCCCCCTTGACCTGCTGCTCACACTGCTTCTGAGGCAGCCCAGGACACAGTTGGCTTTCTCTGCTGGCTCATGTCAAGCTTCTCATCCACCAACATGGCCAAGTCTTTCTCCTCAGGGCTGCCCAGCCTGTGTTTGCTCTTGGCTTTGCCCCATACCCAAGTGCAGGACCTTGCTCTTGGCCTCGTTGAACTTCATGAGATTTGCACAGGCCCATCTCAAGCCTGTCAGGGTCCTTCCAGGTGTTATTCCTTCACTCAGCATGTCAACTGCTGCACACAGCTTGCTGTTGTCAAACTTGCTGAGTCTACACTCAATGCCACTGTCCATGTCACCACCAAAGATGTTAAACAGTGCCAGTCCCTGTACTGACCCCCTGAGGAATGCCTCTCATCACCAGTCTCCACTTGGATATTGACTGCATCTCTTGAGTGCGACCATCCAGCCAATTTCTTACCTACCAAGTGGTCTATCCATCAAATCCATGTCTCTCCAGTTTAGAGACAAGGGTGTTGTAGATCATTATATCATTCTTGGTTTTTGAGATGAGCAAAAGGTGCTTTGCTGACATAGGAGGTAAAATTAAGTATTTTACTAAAATTCCTGTGAGATTGGCTGTGGAAACTTAAACAAAGGATCTCATACTAGGCTTCTGTTTTTATGGTTAGGTCCCAGTCAAGAAGCACTGTCGGTTTTGTACCCAAATTACATGCTGTACTCTTGTGGGTTAGCTCCATTTTTATCTGTGATACTTTTGGAAGCTGAAATACTCCTAGAATATCAGAAATGGATCATCCCCAGAAAACCAGGAGTATTTCTAGAAAATACTCAAGCTGCTAAAATATGGTGGTTAAAAATTCTGGGTCTGTTTTGAGAGGTGAACACCAGCTCTGTGTAGTAATGGTCCAAAACTGAACCTATGAGAGTGATGTTCTTCAAGTCACAGATGTAAATTTTCAGGAAGGGGCAGGTTCAATACAGGTCAAATCAAAAAAACACACCTTGTTTCCTAAACCACTTGGTAATATCCAATCATTTGTAAAGGGAACAGTGCTTTTTTATTGCAGTTAAAACTGTTTTTGTAGACTGAACATGGCAGCAGAGATCTTTTAAACCTTGTTGTTTCGTTTAATAGTTATTTAGGAGTTCTGAGCACACTACTGATGTTTGTAGTTGTTAGTCAACCCTTTAAAGAGAGTTATGTTTATTTTGCTTAGCCCAGCATTCCTTTATGTTATGCATTAAGAAACCATTTTCATAACGCACAACTGGCAGTCAGTGGATGTTTTAAGGGTTCCATTTTCAAAGAATCTATTTATAGATATGTAAGAAAATATAGAAACAGATACTGTGTGGGTTAGTACAAGCTTGGTGTCAGTTGGTTCTTGGGAAATCTTGCCTTCTGTGATTTTGAGTTCTCTTTTTAGTTTAGCGGTCTCTCATCAAAATGGGCTTTGTGGCTCCTACAAGTACATATTCTTTTTATGATTTATAGTAAATGTAGAAGGTTATGTTCTCAAAGATAGAAATTATATTAACTAGCTAATGCAACTTTTCCAGAATTTGTAAATGATGGAGAAGAGTAGCTCCTGCAGGTAACATCTATTTACTGTGTTTTGTGAAATGGTTTAAAGCCACAAATTCCCATGCAAAATGTTGGGAGAATTTGATCCTGTTGCCAATTTCTGTCTCAAAGGATTCAGACTGTAAGAAAAAGAAGCAGCCATAGCTACTATGGTGGGTCTTCTCTATGAATTTAGGAGCTTCTAGCATTAGTCAGAGGAGGTTGGGGATATAGTTGGGAAAATCAAGTATGCGGAAACATATCTTAGGTACATTGCCCACATGATGACAACTTTGTTGATAATGACTGAATTTTTAAATCCCATTATTATCCTCTCCCTTTGCTGAACACTGAGATCACTTGTGTGTTTGTGATACCAGATGTTTATGCTTTCTGACATAAGTAAAATCTTAGCCTTTAAAACTCTTAAGAATTTCGCTAATAAATTATTTTATGCCAACATATTGGATTATGATCTCTATTAAGTTTTTTCAATCACCTGTGAAAATGTGAGTTTAGACAACTAGTTGCAGAGGAACAATATTCCCTTCTTTTACTCCACTACGTAGAATATATTGCTTATGAACTGTTTTTACTTGCTTCATTATGTTCTAGCTTAACACTGATGTGGAATTAGGGCACTGTAATACATACATACCAGTATTGCCTTATCTTTAATGGGCCCTCTTGTTTGGAAAAATAATTCTTTCCAGTTATGTATTAGCATTATTCATTCAATTTATATTTACCAGACTCCTGCACTCACATAATAGATTATAAATTTACTCAGGTTTCACAGATCTTGTAAGATTCTTGCACTTTAGTCCCTCTGATCCATCAAATCAGATTTCTCTAGCTCTGTCCTCATGTAATGAAAGTTCAAGTCTAAAATACATTAAATATTGATATATGAAAATTTCTATCAAAATTTCATTGTCTGTGGAAACTTGTTTAACTCATAAGAATTTCAGAGAAAGGAAGAGAGAGTTTTGTGCATCTAATAAAAAAAATTTAATCTGGTGATTTTTCATCTGAAAAATGCATACCTTGACACATTCTGCTGTGTAGGCATGTGAAAACACAACAGTATCAGCTGCATTTTCTAAAGTTCTTAAGGTATTTTTGTGAACATTTGAAGAAACACAGATTTAGTGGTCGACAATTGTTATTCCCAAGCAAGGATACCTCTTTTAAGCTTTAAGAAATTAATTGAAAAATGGTTATTACCAGGTAGACATTATCTTCACTCATCTTTGCTTGTGAAGAAGTGCATAATTATCTAGAAAACAACAGTTAAAATTGTGTCCATCATATATATTAATTTTTTTCCCTTAAAAGCGTAATACAACCACAAATACTGAACTGACATTGATTACAGTGACCTATAAGGTGAGACTTATCAAACCCAACTTCTTTTTTAGCTTATCTTGGTTTCAACCATTAATTTGTATTTTAATGTCATGATGCATTTGAAGAAGGAATTTCTATAAAAGATTCTGGGGAGAAAAAAACAACACTTAACTGTAAGCCATCACAGTTTAATAGAGCTTACATTCAGAGATGTGAATTCAAATTGGAAAATAAAGTTATATTACCAAGAAGGAAGCTTACTACTCAGAGTTCAATTTAAGTCATCATGCATGAGTGGATTAATGTAGAAATAATAAGATACTAATCTGTAACTTCTAAAATTTTTGACAGGTGCTTTTCCAGTATCAGCATTGTATGCACGGAAAGACTTGCTTCAGAGACCTGCACATGTTGCTACCAAGACTTTTCAAGGCCTGCGAATATTTGTAAATGATGAGCTCCACGAACTCTTTATAGGACTGAAGACAGCTGAGAAGTTTCTAAAACCTGGAGGTCGCCTTGTGGCCCTCTCCTTTCATTCACTAGAAGATCGTATTATCAAGCGTTTTCTTCATGGAATAGACATGACAGAAAAGTACAATCTTAGCTCAAGGCAGAAGATAAGACAGGGTCTGAAAAATTCCTCCCAAAAGGAAGATACACAAGAATCTTGCAATGAAAAACCCAAGTCAAAGTGGACTCTTATACAGAAAAAAGTTCTCACACCCCAGGCCAAGGATGTTCAAAAAAATCCAAGAGGAAGGTCAGCCAAGCTAAGAGCTGCTATTAAACTTTAAAGCAAAATATATGATTAGATAATTGTATCATTTCCTTAAATTTTGCTGGACAGATAGTATCAAACTGAAAAAATAAAATTAAGGCTGTTAGAAAATGTCTTTCTTACCATTGTGCTTCTTTTTAATTAGAATGTAGTATAGAGCATCAAAATGCAAAATAAATGACTATAAGGGGGGTGTCACTAGCTTTATAAAAAAGGACATTTTTTTTTTAAAAGAGCATCAAACACAAAGTTTGTAAAAATTGCAGGTTTGATGTGTCTGTAGTATTCCCTTTAGACTAAATTCAAAACCCTGACATTAACAGTCTAAATTCAGTAGCTAATTGAGACACACATATTTTTATGGGGATGGATTTCACACACCTAATTCAGATGTCTGGTTCAGTCTAGAGTAAGTTTAAAGTAACCTAAGTAAAAAAAGATACTTAACAGTGTTCACTGTTGGCACCTGGACACTACTATCAGGCAGTCAGATTTGGTTTTCAGGATCTGAATTTTTTCCTGTAACCGTAATTTCTCTGCATGGATCCAGTACAACTTTTAGGTGTTGATGGAATTATAATTAACCTATCAAAAAAGGGGTTTTGTAGGTCTGTTTGAAGTATTCTCCTTTGCTGATGATCATTTATTAAGAAGTTCTGCTTAGGTAAGTATTGAATTATTTTAGAAAAGGCCTACTCCAGCACCAGCTTTCAACTTGGGTGCTATGATAGGTAGTAGACCATGTAAGATAATTTTTTTGATAGTAGGTAAGTATGAATTAAATGTACCTTTGCATTTATATTTTCTTATGAGATCATTGTTTTGCTAGTTTTAGATACTAAAAACAAATGGAAAGTAGTGTAAGTTTCAACTTCTTTGACCCCTGACTCATCTCTGCAGGAAAAAGTCTTAATTTGGATAATCAAATTGGTACAGGATTTCATTTGTGATGAGTGTGAAACTTGGTTGGTAGAATAAAAAAGAAATTCAATTTCTGACTCAGCTAAATTACTACACCAGCTTCTTAAAGATAACTGGCTGTATCATTCTGGACTTGATTTTCATCAAGCATCCCCTTTATGTCCATCTAAATGATTACTTCATGGGAGTTTTTTGGGTCATATTGACACAAACTGAAATTTAGGTTCACTTTCTGTAATATACAATATATTGAAATAGCTGAATATTGTTTAATTCCCTGGTAAGGCTGAGTTGTATAATGTATTCTTAGGTATAGGTGATAACATCTGTCACTAATTTGAAATAAAAGTCAAATGATGATGGACATTTCATACTTTCCTGAAATTTCAATATTTTTCCACTAGTTTCATTATACATATTATTAAATAAAACATTCCACTTCAAATAATATTACTTCCTCTTGTCATCTTTGAGACAACAGGCTGTAGCCTAAATAGACATTTTTTCATCCAGACATTAAATATAAATAGCTAATGTTATTTTTAGCTAAGATTCCATACTGAAATGTATTTCAATTGTAGATTTGAAAAACTGTGCCTCCAGCATAGGCTTAGAAGAGTTGTAGTGCCATGCTGTGCGTTGTTCAGGAACACGCTTCAGGAATAGACCACAAATGTGATAGCAAAAGTTGAGTATTAGTATCTCAGAAATTAAAATTCCTTATGCTTAAAACAATGTTTAAAATCCACACTTCTCACATTTAAATTCAAAGGCACAGTTTCTTATGATAATTGGACTACTGTATTACCAGGTTGTGTAAATACACTCCCTCAGTAAGGAAAAGGAAGAGGCTTTTCTTTGCCTTTAGGTTGGAGTTGCCCAGCCATGGCAGTGTGTCCTTTGTTGAGCTTTTCTCTTTAGAGGAGCTGTTTCCCTCCTCTCAGCATCTCCTCACCTTCACCCTGAGGTATGGACAGTCCTGCAATTTTAACCTCTGCTTGGCTGGAAAAAAAAATTTCCCGTTTCCCAGAAAAACCTCTGGTTATATTTGGTCATAATATTCATTTATCTTTAAATATTTCATTTCATTTTCATAAAAAAAGAGAGACTTTCTACACAAGGATGCAGTGAGAGGACAAGGAGGAACAGGTTTAAACTAAAAGAGGAGTGATTTAAATTAGATGTTAGGAAGGAATTTTTTACTCAGAAGGTAGTGAGGTACTGGAACATGTTGCCCGGGGAAGTTGTGGGTGCCTCATCCCTGGAAGTGTTCAAGGCCAGATTGGATGGAGCTTGGAGCAACCTGGATTAGTGGAAGGTGTCCCTGCCCATGGCAGGGGGTTTGGGAATAGATGATCTTTAGGGTCATTTTCAACCCAAACCCTTCTGTGATTCTGTGATTTAGTAAGTGATATTGTTATGTGAGTGGTGTTAGGTCTTTATCTTCTTAGCAGGACACATCTACATAGCCCATCTTAAATTTTCCTAACCTGATATATGTGACATGTTACGAAAACTAACTTTTTTTTACCATAATCAAAAACTATATTTATGAAGAAGGTGGTATCTGGTGGAAAATTACTCTCACTGAAAACCAAGTCTGTCAAGGTACAAGTTTTGTATCATTTCTGAAAACTTCCATTCAACCCGTACATTTTAATACAGCCAAATGCAAAATTATCTGTCAAGAAAGAAAAAAGGTTGTAGAACATGTTTACAGGGAACATGGCAATAATATGGTGCTGTGAATGTGAAAAGTAGAAACATCCAATATGTGGAATAATTGTAGAGAAAAATCAAGTGGTAGTTATGGCGAGACAGTGGTGTTGCCAAACAATATGTGCATGTAGAGGATGTTGCTAAAGAGTGTATCTTTTCATCTTGGTACTTTAGGACGGTGTGGAAAAAATTTTAAAAGGGTAGAAAACAACTGTAAGACTATTTGTATGCATTATAAAAATACTTTCTATTGAAATTACTAGACAGTGGGATTTAATTAGTTAATCCAAGTGAAGTAAAAAGTTGATACGCTGTCAGAAGTACCTGCCTGGTAAAGAGATCTGCATAGAATAGTTATTTGAAAATTTGAAAATCAGACATACTCATCCTGTGAATAAAGTACTTATAATTTTAAAACATAATTTTACAGTTTAAGCACAATTATCTGCATTTATAGTCCATGAGGGCCTACCAATAATTATTACTTCCCTATTGGTTCCTAGAGAAAAATAATCAGTTTCATTGTTTCAGAATGCAAGTAGTATAGAGAGTCAATATCTCATCAGTTTTGACTTTTGTTTTTTGTTGTTTTGTTGGGATTTGGTTTTTTTTTTTAATATAACTTTTACAGTTGAGTATTTCATCAGTAGTCTTTTATAGTCACATCTGCTGAGACTGCCATTTGACTGGAAAAAATCCCAGTCTGAAACATCAGTTTTTGTAAAGATGTATGGAGATATATGATAGATGGAAGTTGGAAGGAGAGGATTCCCAATGTAGTATGAACAGGGAAAATGCTGACTTCAGTAAACACTACTAGCAAGTGGCTCTTCTAGTAGCAAGTGTTGTGTCAGATGTTTTGCATTCTGCCTTCTAGAGTAACATTTCTATGATTATTAATGATTCATATAATTGCTCTGATATTACTTTTTTACAGGAGAAGACATGGTTTTAATTGGAGAGTTTATGCTCCTAAATAGTGTAACAGCACAGTGAGAGGAGCTCTGCCCTCGGGAAAGGTGATGTGCAGGAGTGGGATGATCTCAATAAGCAGTCTTAGATGCAGATTGTTGGTGATTTTATTAATTTAAATTTTAAAATTACTTAGTTGTTTTAAGTAATCCATCATGACTCACTGTTTTGAGTATTACTGTACAAAGTACTGGTGAAAAATGAGACAAATTTGAATAAACAAAGAAGTAATGAACTCATGAGTCAATTTGTTGCTGCCCATCTTAACATCTTTACCTCTAGCAAGAGTAAGGAAGAGGATCCGACTTCATGTGCCTCTAAATTTCTCCAGAACAAGCCCTTCAATAGTTTAGAACCATTTATACCAGGATTCCAAACAACGTTCAGTGGAATATGGGAGTCAGTCTTTATATCCATACATTTATTTTTTTCATAAAGCACTTGCTTGAAACTAATCCGTAAGTTAGAATAATATAAAATTATATTTATAAGTCTTTCAGAAATGTAATCAAATGTGGATGCCTTTTTACACTGGAATTATACTGGAATTAAAGCAGGATTTTGTGGTTTAATTAAGACTGCAGTGCTACAGTGAATCTTGCAAATAAATTAACGTAGAGCAACTTCTTACCTTCCCCTTCACCCAGACCCTATAGAAGGTAGAAGAGAAAAATATGTGTAATTAAAAAGAAATAAGTAGTAAACTTGAACAATTTAGAAAGAAAATTAATTTATGAGCTTGACATCCAATTTATTAAAAAATTTTATATATGCAGTATTCTATTACTTTTTCCATTCATTGGTTATGTTTGCCTGTTTGGGAATAAGCAGTAGGAGTGAGAGATCTCAGTGTCTGTACTGGATGTAGAGCATGGTTTCTAGTGCATAATGAGAGCTAAGAGGGGGAAGGTATATGTGCTTCTAAATCCACCTCTGTATATTTTTCCTGCTGTCTCCTTTGCAGTTAGAATTGTGTTTACCTTTCTACAACTTCTGTAAGGTTATCCCAGGTGAATGAGAGGGAAAACTGTAATACCCATCCTTTGATCTTTGTTAAATCTTTATTCAAATTAATGCTGTTTAATGCTTTTCTACTTGACATATTTCACTGATGACATGCCATGTTTTTAGGTATTATTACATCACTAAGGAAAAGGGACAAATATGTGTTCATGGGAAATCAAAGCCAAAAAAACAGAGCAAGGGGTTAGTTGCCTGAATCTCTTATTGTACTGACATAGCTATATTTATAAAAACTAAAACTTTTTCATTGTACCTTGATCTTTAGACAAATCATATTCTTCCTGTTGCTTTTACAAGCCTAATTTGGTTGTAATGATGAAAAACAAGCTGGAAAGTTTTTTTAATTCATTTGTATGGTCGCAAATTTAAACTTGACAGCTTGTTTATAGGTGTCTTTTTAAAGAGGAAAACTGGAGATACAGCTCCCTCTGTCTGTCCTGGGAGTACCTCTGCTCTGGTCTCTTTGGAGTGCACCTGCAAATGATCATAGGAACAGCATGCTAATTGTCATTATGAAGATACAAGATAAAAACGTGGGGATAACTTGTTTTACAGGTCAGTAGTTGTTTTAAGTTGCGCTAACTAGAATTTTAAAGGAACAATGGACAAATCATGTTCTTATCTGAAAATACGTCAATGAAGATTCTTAATTCAAAGGACAGGAAAACGAACTTGTGCAATAGGTTTCTCAACCATAAAATTTGTTATTGGAATAAAATATATATATTTGTAAAAATTCTAGCTATTCTTTAGTGCCCATACAATTTTTACAGACATAACAGCAGCAAATACACTTCATGTTTCTGACATTCATTTACAAAAAAAAAAAAAAATTCTGGTGGAAAAATCTGCATAGACATTAGGGAATATGACAAGCTGGAATGAAAATAAATTATACTATATAAATCACATCCTAAAACTTATAAATGCTGGAATACCTGCGTAAAAACTTAGGGTTTAGTGTACTCCATTGTCATCTCTTTGTGTGCTGCATCAGTTTGAGACTGTGGATGTGTTTTTGCAAAGAAAATGTAGGCTGTCTGTGGTTTATATTTGCACTGAATGCATACTAGAGCTCAGAATACATTTCTACTGGACTTATGATATTATTAGAATTTTATATTAACTGTAGTTATAACATTAACATAGCAACAAAACTAACAAGGTTATATCAAAAGTTAGTAACTATAAAAAATGTTGAAGCATCATGATATAACTTGTACACTAAAATGTGTGGAAGCTTAGTAATCACTTAGTCATCAACAATTCAGGCTAGAAAAGCTGCTTTTTTAATTAGAACTGCATCTTAAGCTCATTTCTTCACTTTTCTGTAAATTTGATATATCTGTGTTTTTTTAATCAGACGTAGTTTTGTGCCTAAGAACATCTCTTGTAGACTTTGAAAAGAACTGAAATAAGAAGTCTTGAAGTCTGGCTGATAAGTATCTGAAAATGAAAATATCATGAAAACTTTTGTAATATAGTGCAAGAGTTACATTCTCAACAGTAGTGACACTTGCATGCCAGTTAATATGTGCACAATCTGAGAGCTTAATCTTGCAGCCTTTACTTATGGGTCCAACTTTGTTATGGACTCATAGAATCATTGAGGTTTCATGTTCGGAGCCTCAACTTTCAGATCACTGAGTCCAACCATTAACCCAGAACTGCCAAGTCCTCCACTAAATCATTTCCCCAAGTGCCACATCTACATGTCTTCAAATACCTCCAGGAATGGTGATCCAACCACTTCCCTGGGCAGCCTGTTCCAGTGCTTGACAATATTTTGAATTAAATTTATATCTAAAATATCCTGTTTTTCGTAGTTGTGACAGAGAAATCTTGGTAAGCAATGAGAGCTGACCGAGCAGAGGTAAGTTCAGTAGGCTTATCTTGGGTCTCTGTGGAGCAGAAAGGACTTGACAGTCTGCAAAACGAGGTCCACTGAGTATGGGGCAGTCCAGGCTGACTACCAGCACTTGTACAATAATGCTGAATTAAAACAGTTCTTTATGTGGAGGCAGGTTCACTTGTGTATAGTACACTGCATTCCACAAATGGCTTAATAATGGAGTCAGTGGGTTTCAAAAGACTAAAGAAAATAACAATAAAAAAGCCTTTGGAATTTAAGTTCAGATATATATATATATTTTTCTTACTGCGTCTCTTTGGGAGGGCAGAAGGATGGCAGAAAAATTATTTGAGAGGAAAGGGTGTTTAGTGTTGCTGCCCCTATTAAAGGTAATAAAAAGTTTCCACTGTTTTAAAAAATGACCTGAACAGCACACATACTGTAGTTACCACTGTTAATTAGGCTATTAAAAACTAGCAGGTGATGTGAAATTATAAAATAGATTAATTAAACGAGCTTGGCAAATGCCCTGCCTTGTAGTATGCACTTAATAATATTCCAAAACTAAGGTAATTAAGAGATGATTAGGGATTTGTCACATTAGCTTCACACCAGGACCCTGCCAGTTTTTCATGTGTACATCCTAAGTAAACACAGCAGTGCTGGGCTGCACCCTCCACACTGGGGCAGGAGCTGCTGTAGCTGATAGTGTGATGACTGACATGGACATTAAAATCTCAGCCGCCCCCCTTAAAATGTTCCAATTTCTTGCTTTTTGGACCACTGACCTAATGCTTTATTAATAGATCTCTAGTTATTTGGAAAAGAACATATCACAAGCTGAGCGTAAGGAGTATTTTCTGGTTGTTGCTTGAACTTGATAACTTTTTTCTCTCCAGGCAAGCTGGCTATTGTTCTTTTAAAATTAGGTGAAACTTTCCTGGAAACTGAAGCAGTCAACATTTGTCTCTGAGAGAAAAAAGAATGAATTTAATTGCAGTGACCGTTAGATCTAATTATATCCTAGTGGGAGCACAGCCCTCCATAAATACCATATTTCCCAATCATTCAGTAATTTAGCAGCATATTGAAAATACTCTTTCACAGTTTAGCCACTCCCACAGTTACAGTTGGCAAATATTTTACTTGACCTGTTCAAGTTATAGCTTAATTTTCAGGATCCTGTTTCATTTGAGCAGTCTTTTTATAAAAAGAAGCCACAAAGTACTTAGTTTTCCTGAGAAAAGGCAATTAATTTCTTTCTTCAAATACTATCTTGAGCTAAGAACACATTGCACTTTTTGCCTTTTTTTTTTGTTTGTTCTTAACTTTGATGAGGAAGTAAAGATCTAATCACTTCTGCCATAATTTCTCCTTTGAAATAATTTGATATTTTTATTAGGGATACAGAATCAAGATTGGCTGCTGAATGGAGCTACTGACTATCGTCTTCCCTCTGACACAGGGTGTCACTTGAACTGGCCTTACTCCCAGTCACTTTGTATAGCTTGCAGAATAACATGCATTCCTCAACATTCATTCACAGTCTGTTCCTCTTAATTTAATAGTGAAACTGCATAATAACTGTGCTTAACTAAGGTTTTCTTTTCTCTAAGCAAAATCCATGCTTGTAATTTTCCTTATTTTTGTGTATAAAAATTATGAAATATTTCCATGTTCACTGCATCAGACTCACTGCTGACAACACTCATTGCTTTTGTAATTAATGATGCTCCAAGTTTTCCCATGGGCGTGAAAATATCAGCTTTCCTGAAACATTAAAGTTGGATTCCAGCTTTCATGGCTGCAGAGAAAACCATGCAAATTGGAGTCCCTTATCCTTTTTCATAAGTATGTAAGATAGTCAAGTGGAACCTTCCTGTTTTCCCTCTGTTTTCCCCCTTTCTGTTTCCCCCCTTTTAGTTTTCCTCTTTCCTTTCCCTTCCATCCCCCACCTCCTCCCCTTCCCCTTTTCCCTGGGATAGCCATGTCATTTTTGAAGCCTTACTTCTGATTTTTGAACAATTTCAGTCCTTTCCCTTCTCCCTTCCCTCCATTTGCCACTCCAGAAGACACACAGCAGAGCATGGAAAAGCCTTCAGGATTGACTCCGTGTCTGTCACGTTGCTTTCATGCCATCGTTTTTTCATGGTACCAACATGCACCATCTCAATTACTGTAAGATGCCATTAATTATCATTTTAGAAGGAATTGTTACATAACCATGCAAGGAAGTAAATGTGTGGAACACACCTGGCCGTGGTACCTCCCTGCCGTGCAGGTGTCTGTTCCCTGCACAAATTACTGCCTTTAGTCCAATTTTAGTGACAATTCTAGTTGCTGTCCTAGAAGTACAGTAGACAGAGATCAGATCTCGCTGTTTTTAAATTAATTCATAGAATTTGAGAACATAATACAGTATTTAGGGCTTCTTGTAATTGTCTTCCAAACTTGAGCGAAATAATTTGTATTAATTGGCTTATACCTTTAGTATCTATGGATCCCAATCATTACACCTTAAGCATTGACACTGGTTTGAAGTGGAAGAAAAGGAGTCTTGTTGCTGCTTCCTGGTTATGTGTGATTTATCAGCTAATTAGGTCATCAACACACAATTTTTTTCTCTCAGAAGCATAAAAGCCTCTCAAACATGAACCTTTACAGATGCATCCTTAAAAATATTCCTTACACTTGATATCTTAGTAAGGCAAAAAACTGTTGAATTAAACTGATGAATGAAAATATTTATAAATACAGCTTTGTAGTCACAGTTTTTCCCAATGACCAATTTCCTCAGTTTTGATAGCCAGGTCAATACACTCCTAGAGGAGATTCCTGAGTGATGGGAAGCACCTTGGTGGCAGGAGACCACCAAGGGGCAGGAGGTGGGGGCTGGATTTGGGATCCGTAGCTTACTGGCTCCTCATCGTGTCCCTAAAGCAATCCTGCATGACAAAGCAGCAAGGTGTTTGAATGTGGCTGGGTCTGGCTGTCAACTGCAGCCTGCAAGGACTGTTCAGTGATATTGAGAGCTGGAGGATACCTCTAGTGGTACATGGTATAATTGGTGATTCTGTAATTTAAAGTGGCCTTGGGTAGTGATAAAGATTGAGGGTTATTATTGGATAAGGAGAATCATTTTATCATTCTCAAAAAGAATAATGCACCTGACTTTTCTTGGGCAGGTTAAATTGGAGGGATATGTCTTCTGCAATGGGGAGAAATGTTTAATTTGAAAGATGGTTCTTTGGGAATATCACTTTCGGTGATTAAAGTTGAGATATAATTCAAATTGCCTGAGTCATGCTTCCATTTTTTTCCCCAAATTATGCTACACTGGTGGGTAGTTAGCAATTATATGGGATCTGTCCCAGTGTTAAAGCCAGCAGCTTGAAATGCTCTAAGGCCTTAAAGTGTCGTCTGGAGAAAAGTTGAGAAATTTTAGAATGTGTGACTAGTACCCAATTACTGCCTTTAATAATTATTATTAGCTCTATTTGCATTCACTGCAGCCTCTGTTTCCTTTCCAAAATCCAAGGAGAAAGGAGTTGTAGCCCACTGTGTGCCCTGACAGCTTTTCATGGCAAGAAGGGGCAATGGCAACATTTTCCTTATCTCAGCAAAATGCACAGATCATTTGTGTGCAGGCCTGAAAAGTTTTGAGATGCCTGAGCTTGACATGAAAAGCTGTGATTTCACTTAAAATAATTATCTTAAATACACACAACCCATAATTTCTTGATGTAAATTTGTTTTAATAATGGATTTAGTAAGAACTGTGCAGATGAATATTTCTCCTGGAAATGAAAGTAGTTTAGTTAAAGCAGGGCTATTAAACCTTGTTGAAGAAAAAATTATTAGCTTGACACTGACAGTGTTGCATTTGGGACAAGGAAACCATGTTTATCACACTACTCTTTTTCTTGAACATGCTAACCTGACTCTGTAGCAACTTGGGTTTCTATCAGTGATAGTCTACTTAATATCATGTCAGCTGACTTGCAAGGACGTCCAACTGTCGTTAAATGCCAATTCATGTTGTATCTTTAACTGTTTTCTTTGAAATTTATAGCAATTATAACAACAATCCTTCTATCTAGAATTATCTGAAGTAATGTGTGATGAGCAGCAGTGGAGCACACCAGTAAAGCAATGTTAACATAATTCAGAAAAATGTTGACAAGTACATTTTTGGCAAATGCTATAGTTTGGGCTTTGTGGTTTTTTTTTGTCAAACAGGGTTAAAGACTGTTAGAAGCCTGTATCCTTTCATGGCAAATGGCAGCACAGCCCAACTCCAGCAGCATGCCAACAACTATTTGTCATTTCTTCTGAGTTTAATCTACTGGAGGATTCATCATGTGTGACAGATGTCTGTAAATACACAAACCTATTGATCTAGGGCTCACTTTTTGCAGGAATGTAGCTGGCGAGGATGTTTATTTCTCCTCCACACTGAATGTAAAACATGTTACCTTATCTATCTAGAGAGAAAAGATGAAAGTTAAAGGGGTTTTGAAGCATTTCTGAATAACAGGGGTTAATAGGCTGGGAGCATATGTTTGCCTTATTACCCTTGCTTCTTTCGTCTCATCTACACTCATCAATAAATAAATAAGTTAATTAAAAAGCTGTTTCTAAGGGGCAAAGTACAGATCCTCAAGACCTATCAAAATCTCAGTAAAAGATTTAGCCACTGGCCTGAAGAAATACACAGGTTATGAATGGATGAAAGCCCTCAGCTTTGCTGGTTTTATCATTATAATGAGCTGCACAAGTTGCAATAATAAATAAAGAGTACACCTCCCCGCCAGAAGCTGTTCGGCCAGTGGGCCACGGCAAGGCCTATTATGCAGAAAATGTGAGATGAAAATCCTGTTTGCAAAAATATTCAAATTTTCATACATGTACTTAATCCTACTCCTAATATTTTGGAAATGTCCCAGATCAAAAAATTCAAAATATTCAGATTCTAATTAAATGCCCATAGGAGATTCTTTCTGATGTTCAACCATCAGTTTATGGAATGTGCGTGTCTGCATGCAGAAATGAGCTTATTTAATATTGTAACAAATAATTTAATGCATTTTACCATATTACCAATAATGTCTTATTTTTATGACCTCTCTTTTCTGCATCGCAGGCTGCCTGTGACCAGCCTCAGTCTGCACCCTCACCTGAAAGGGAAGGTGGAGAACTTCATTCAGTGAAGGGACATCTTTGTGTTCCGTGAGAACAAAGCAACATTCTGCTAGAAGTAACCAGTTCTGCTTGCAAAATGCAAGTTGAACTCTGGTGGATATTTTGTTTGTGGTTGTCTGCAGGGAATCGATTAAAAAACTTCATTGGGGTCAACATAGGTCTTTGAAATGGACTTGTGAAAAAGTCCTCATTTTTCTCTATCTCTGTAGAGATTAATAAATAAAATTAAATACTGATATCTTCACAGTTTCTGTGAATCTTGAAGTGTATTTTTGTTATATTCAGTGGTGTGTACAGCCAGAGTAAGTAGGTGCTTGGATTCAGGTATAACCCCACACCGTGCATGGCTCTAATGTAGCTGTCAGTATGCAGGTGGCTGCAATAATTCTAACAATCCACAACAATGGATTTTGTAAAGAGGAAATTAGAAAAGAAAAAAATAATTAAAAATGCTCAAAAGCTGAAATTTAAAAACATATTTACACAAGTCTTGCTTCAGCTGGTCTTTCAGGATGTTTAAGCCTATGCAATAAATTAAAGATAGCTGATGTGAAGAGTTTTGGAGAAGTCCTCACTATTCTTTTCACAAGAGTCAACACATTAATAGAAAAGTTTAATTTTTCCTGCTTAATTTCTTTTTTAAAAATCAATAAGAAGCAGTAGCAACCACAGAAGATAAAGAGTGGGAGGTTGGTTCCTATTATTTTTCTTTTTAATATGAAAGTGAACTCTACAGCTTTGCAATTCAGTTTCATAATTTCCTCCCATTTAACCTAAGTGACTGTTTTGGGAGATTCCTTTCCTTGAAGAATAGCTCATGAGTGGGTTTAATATGTTCTTGCAGAAGTTTATTATTGTTTTAGTTTATTTTCTTGGCGGAGTTTCATTAATTATATCTTACTTTATTTAAACTTTTCCAAGACTTAAAACTAACAGTCTTATCACCTATTTCAGTAGTCTGCTTTCTGTAAAGTTGCAGGTATTCTTTTTTAAATGAATTAAGTCTGCATTTAAAAATAGAGCTGTCGTTTGCCTGCCTATATAAACATGTTCTGGCCTTCCCATTAATAACAATCCATCTGCTGTAGATATTTCCAGTACACTGTAATGGGGCTCTTCCTCTTTTCAGAAGGGAAGTAGAGTTCTCAAATTGAGGAAAAATCTATAGAAAGAGAAGGTGTTGCTAAAAGTGGTGCAGGTTATTCCACAGGGAGGAAGTTATCTGAAAGAGAGTATTTTTAAATTCCGTCACCTTTCAGTGTTTGTTAGGGGAATGAGGAGGCTTCTGTTGTACTTCATTTTCTTAATTCAATGATAGCCATGGTTTTTAGTTGTTTCTGACCAGGAAAAAGTGTAAATATCATAAATATGTAGTGATCATAAATATGGATGGATTTATATATTTATGTAACTATTTACAAATAGCATGCTTGCAGAGAACTGACAGACAACAAAGCTGTTATATAGTTCCTGCTGCAAAATTGTCATGGCACCAGCATAGTCTCAAAATGGGATCATAGTTCTAACTCCCATCTTTATTAGCATGCTACTTTGTCTATAAAATAAAACAGTCACCACATTTCTAATAAAATTCTGGTTTATGTGAGTATTAAATACCTTCTGTCGAGTAAAGTATCAATTAAGCAACGCATTGCTAACTCATGTAATTTGTTTGAAACAGTGCTAATTACCATTGTTAAGGTCTTTATTGATGATGAAGTCTTTAGATGTAGACTGAAGGGATAAACACCTCATGTTACACAGATCAGCTTTCCTGTGGTAGTACCATTCAGTTGCTGCTCACTGAGAGCCAGGGCATTTCTTCCCAAATTCTCCCTTTTCCCTATATAAATCCTGTTCTTCCCTTCTCTTCATGTTACTGAAATAATGCAGAGCTTGTTGGGAACTACCTTACTCCTACTGAGAATATTACACCTCTTCAAAATTATGGCCTTCGGAAAATGCAAAATATTTTCAGTCAGAATGCTGAAGGAAGTAGAATTGCTTGTGTATCTTAAAACAAGCACAGGGTTTTTTTTCAAATTTGAAGTAGAAGAAAATTCTGCTCTTCTTTCTGTACCCCAAAATGAAGATGTAAGAAAAATAAGTGAATTAATTTTTGGCCTTTTTTTTAAATCTCTGTTTTATTTTTCTTTAAAATTCAGGGCAGCCATGCAGGAATTTTATATCAAATTTCCATTTCGCTGGGGTATTTATGACAATATAATGAGTGTTACAGTGGCAGATGCCTTCTGAAGGCTATAAATTTATTTACATCAAAAGTCTAACACTGTAGGATTCTGAATGAGTTCTACTTTTATTGTTTACCTGAGCACAAAGTTTATGAATCTGTGCTCTTTTAACCAAATTAATTTTCTGTGTATGCAGGTGTATATCTAGGCATGCATATATACATATGTGTGTACATACACACACCATAAACAAGTCTTGCTTCATTAATTAGCATGCCATCCTTTGGGTATTTGAGAAAATAAGGTTTCTTACTTCAAGAGGCAGGAGCCAGGCCGATGAAGGGAAGCTCCTATGGTAGTAGGTTATAAGCCCTTAGATGTGAACAACAATAATGGACTGCACTTGCTAATCAATTTATTGCAATATTATCTTACATCTGTACCTGTGTGACATCTAAGTGACTGGCTCACAAATGACCATTGCAAAGAATTGTGATATTTGAATATAAATACTTGGAATGTGGAAGGAGCTAGAGGGAAGAGGATTTGGGGTGGTTTGAAGGGGAAAAATATAGAAGACATAGATGTTAAAATAGGGGTGAATTTAATGGAAAACTTTATGACAATGCACAGGTTTTTCCAAAGAAGATGCGGAGGTGGTTTTGCCAATAAGACTGGATGAAGAAATGACAACTATCGTGTAAGGAATTACTCTGGACTGCAAGAGGATGAACTGAAAGAAGACAATTTTTCATTTTAGGCCCCTAGATTACATTGATATCAGGTTCTTATGTTTGATATATGAGTAACTGGAAATGGAAAATGTTGGTACAGTCACCCAGTTTTTCCCAGCTCTGTTTGGTTGGGGTTTTCGTCTGTCAACGGTGATAGCCACCATACCCATTTTCTTCCCAGAAAGCCAAGGAGTATTTCCTATCTATGTTAATGTTTAATTAAAACCAACGTGAGTTAATGTCGGTGTTTCCACTGCTGTGTGATGTGACCATTGTTTGAAAGTCGTGTATGAACAGGAATATAGAGAAACAGATGGACTTCTGCAACTGAAGTGACAGAACTGAGATGGAAAATGGTGTTACTGAACTCCAGTTTCTTTATCTGTGGTGCTTAAAATATATTTCTTTTATCTTTGTGAGGTGATTTTGGTTTATATAGTGCTATTTTTGTAGTCTATATAGCATAGCAGAAACTACAAGGAGGTCCTAAGTTTTTTTAGATTCTCTCCTATAGTGCACAACTCACATTTACATGTGACTGATACTGCAGAGAGATCTTCTGGGATGTAGCAAATTGCCGAAGGAAAGCTCCATGTTCTCCTCTCGAAAGACCCCACTTCTTTTGGACCTGCAGAGAGCTGTTTGTCTGTAGTGCTGCTGCTGCTGAAGAGTATGTTGAGTCACACATCACAAATCAGGCTTTGTCCTCCCATGCCTGACTAGGCTTGTATCAATTATTCTTTCCTCCTATATTACTTAATGATACACCAACTCTTTCCACAAAGTGTGCATGACTCAGGGCTTCACCGTGCTGTTGCCCCTGAACTATTCTTCTCTTTCTGAATCACAGCTTGGAGGCTTGGAAGGGACTTATTAGAGGAGATGTTTGAGAAGACCAGATTGCAGCACACTTGTAATGTTAGGTTTAATTCTTAAAATGACACTTTTGTTTAAACAATTTTTTTATTACTACGCTGAAAGGTTAATCTAGAAAATTTTAGGTGTTCAACTTAACAAAAACCCAAACCCTAAAGTTCAACCTTTCTGTTAAACCTCTTGCAACCCCAAAATAAGTCTGAGAATTATATGGGACCTTTTCCTCATTAGTTAGTTTGATTGAGTCCAGAAACACTATGTAGTAAGCCTACCACTCATGATTTTGCAGCATTTCTAATTAGAACCAGTAAGCTGAAGTGAAATAAAGGAAGTGCTGGATTTTTTTTAATTTTGTTTCCAAGTTTAGTAAAATAGTAGGAATTAAATACCCTGAAAATCCCCACATGGTCTTTTCATCATTTTTGTGTGTTTGAATAGCAGGCTCTTTTCTGAAGTTTTGTTAGCTTTTGTTTTCTTCTATCAACAAATAAATTTAGAAAGTGATTTAATATGAATCACCAAGACTTTTAAATAAGATATATGAAATTTGTAACAGCCTACATAACCTACATTGCTCATATGTTACAGACTATTTTCCTGCAGATTCTTCTTATCTTGCCCCAGAAAGTTTTAATGGCTTAATATAAGAAGGGGGAAAAAAAGGTGAAGGTAAGAAAAACAGCAATATTGGGGGTTACTGTCACTTTAGATGAACATTTAATAAAGGGATTTTCAAAGAATACTGATCACTTTTTATATTTTGTCTAATGTAATTACGGCTGGTAGGAGACTCAAAGCTTCTGAGTCCAAAAAGAGCATTAATGCTGCAACTTTAGTAATAATATACACACAACCTCATTCTCCCCCTTTTTTTTTTTAATTTTTCCAAATGATAACAAGCACTCATAAAAGAATATGTTATAATAATTCAAATCATAAGAGCCTCTTGTAACTTTGCAAGGAACTAATAGAGCTAGCATATATTGTGTTTAAAGTAGACCTTAAAAACCAAATTTCCCTGATTTCCAGGTTCCAAAAACTGGATTCCTGTCAAGATCATCTCTGTAGCAGCTCAGCTTTGATGTTTCAGGGTCAAACACATGAGCAGATTATATTTTGACAGTGAGAGTATGTCTATGATGAGGCTGTACATCACCAAGCTGCTGCTTTGTAACCTGCTTGTATGTGTTTCCAGAGAAGTTGGCCCAGAGTCCTTCTTGGAAAATATAGGCAGTTTGAAGTTGGAGATGAATGTGAGAGCAATGTGGTCATTGATCCATAAACCATCCTGTTCTCCAGATTACTTCTAGAACGAGGTTTCTGTAGTCTGGTGTTCATAAATGTATATAAAGAGCAACCACCTGTGTAGTAACGATGTATTTGAAGTCCTGGGAGATAATCCTCTCTCGGCAGTGTTGGGGGCAAGTGGACACAGGACTGGAAGGGATAATGAGCAAGTTTGCAGATGACACAAAACTGAGAGGAGCTGTTCACTCCCTTGAAGGCAGGGAGTCCCTGCAGAGACACCTCCACAAATTAGAGGACTGGGCAATCACAACCATGTGAAGTTCAACAGGGGAAAGTGCTGGATTGTGCACCTGGGATGGGGCAACCCTGGATGTTTGTCCAGACTGGGGAATGAGATGCTGGAAAGCAGTGCCATGGAAAGGGATCTGAGTGTCCTGGTGGAGGGCAAGTTGAATCTGAGTGAGCAGTGCCCTGGCAGCCAGGAGGGCCAACTGTGTCCTGGGGAGCATCAGGCAGAGCATCACCAGCTGGTCGAGGGAGGGGATTGTCCTGCTCTGCTCTGCACTGGTTTGGCCTCACCTTGAATATTGTGGCAGATTTGGTCACTGCAATATAGGAAAGATGTTGGGCTGTTAGAGGATGTCCAAAGGAGGGAAATGAAGATGTTGAAGGGCCTTAAGGGGAAGCTGTGAGAAGCAGCTGAGGACACTTGGTGTGTTCAGCCTGGAGAAGAGGAGACTGAGGGGAGATCCCATTGGAGTTACAACTTCCTTGTGAGGGAATGAGCAGGGGCAGGCACTGATCTCCTCTTGGTGGTGACAAAACTCGGGGGAGTGCCCTGAAGTTGTGTCAGGGAAGATTTAGGTCAGATATTGGAAAAATGTTCTTCACCCAGAGAATGGCTGGGCACTGAAACAGGGTCCCCAGGGAAGGGGTCACAACACCAAGAGTGACAGAGTTCAAGAAGCATTTGGGTGATACTCTCAGGCACATGGTGTGACTCTTGGGTGGTTCTGTGGAGGGCCAGGAGTTGGACTTTGACGAGTCTTTGGAGTTCCTTCCAAATCAGATTATTCTATGATTCTGTAGTTCTGTGAATTGTGCTTTAGCTGTGTTTTCTATGGCTAAGTTTCAGAGAGACTCTCTATGTGTCTGGCTAAATAATTTCACAGGTCAATTCAGCTGACAGTAGCATCAACCTGCACAATAATGTAATATCACCTGTCAATGGAGTTGCTGGGGATCTCAGTTTAATCTTCTGGAGGCAGGTGCATAAGACTGAACGCTGAAGAGTTGAAGACACTGGATACTCCTAACTGCACTGTGTTGAAAAGGCAAAGGTGAAGTAGTCAAGTATATAGTGACAAAAATCCTCTGGATGATGGAGAAAAGAAAGTTTGCCTGTGACATGGATATTGAGAACAAATCAGTCAAAAAGGAGAATAGAAGGAAAAAGGTATGAAAAATCTAGCAATAATCTTCATTCTTTGTACTTGCTTTCGTGTAAAGAATTGCTTCATGCATTGCTTTGGCTGATGTTCCATGGAATAGCACATCCCTGCCAGGGTGCAAAAATACCAAGACAGAAGTAGTTTTAAATCTGTATGTTTCCAGAAGGCTGAGAACAATTGGTTGTTTCATGTTGCTCATATTCAGTAGAGTAAATTCATAGTCTGTGATGGAATTTTACAATCTTGGATCCTGTCAGACTTTGGGGACTTTGAATTGCCTTAAATAACTGGGACATAGGCATTCCGAAGACTCCAGAAACAAACCAGCTAGGGAGAAAAACTTAGATTAGAGATACATCTAAGCTTCATTTAATTTTAATCTAAACTTCTGTGGAATTTAGTAATTTGGGATATGTAAGACTTCTGTGTTTAAAAAGAAAAAAGAGTTGGACAAAGATTTGTTTGGCAAAATTTGAAAGTCTCCAGTTTTGAGAGGTAAAAACAAAATGCCTGTTTTCTTAATGGCAGTTATATTTCTAGTGGTTTTATTAACTTTCCCGCTACTTAAAAAAAATTATTTTATGCTACATGTAAGTTAAGGAAAGGAAGGCAAAAATCTCACTATGGTTTCTGACAGATTCTGTCAGAGTAACATGCCCAGAGTAGAGCAGCTCTTTCAAAGGAGGGCTTATTCACACATGGAGGGATGACTAAGTGTACAACAAGATGCATGGACATGTTATATTACATTAAAAGAGAATATTCTACTTTTAATTCACCCCTTCAGTCAGATCTAGAGGTGTGCAGTCACTCAAAAGGCTGCTGTGGTGTGTAAGAAAATCGAACCAACAATTCAGGAACTCTCCTGCTGTAGGCAAGACTGGATCCAGGTAACGTCTGCACAAACACATGCCTCATATTCCCAAAGAGGCTGGAAAAATGATGGTTATTTTTTAAAAACCTGTTTCTGGGTACACTGGAGCGGCATCTGCATGGATAGAGGGCTGCTGGACACTGTGGTCTGGAGCCTTGTGAAGACTCTGAAGGAATCTGAAGGACTCGCAAGGTTCTGTTATACTTTTAAAGAAGGTAACAACTGATTGTGTTACACTAAAGACTCAGCACCACATATGTGTGTATGATCCTGCACCAGTGGGCTGCCCAATTCTATCTTGTCCCCCCTCTCTGCTTAGGACCAGCTCCTCTAGCAGAGTTGAAGCCTTGCTAATCAGAAATCTCTTGCATGTGTTTTCTTATGACTTCACTTCAGAGTTTTGTGTTTTCTTATGTAGAAGCATATAAGCAAAAAATATGCCGAGCTGGAAAGGACTGACAAAGATAATCAAAGTCCAACTCCTGGCCCTGCATAGGACAATCCCAAAGAGTCACACCATGTGCCTGAGAATATCATCCAAATATTTCTCTGGGGAGCCTGTTCCAGTGCCCAACCACACTCTGGGTGAAAAACCTTTTTTCAATATCCGATCTACACCTCCCCTGACAGAGTTTTTTCACTGTTCACTACAGAGATCAGTGCCTGCCCCTCCTCTTTCCCTCACAAGGAAGTTGTAACTGCAATGGGATCTCCCCTCAGACTCCTCTTCTCCAGGCTGAACACACCAAGTGTCCTCAGCTGCTCCTCATCTAGATTCCCCTCAAGGCCCTTCACCATCTTCATTTCCCTCTTTGGACACTCTCTAACAGCTCAATGTCTTTCTTAAATTCCAGTGACCAAAACTGCCACGATACAATCCCCTCCCTCGACTGGCTGGTGATGCTCTGCCTGTTCCTCCCCAGGACACAGTTGGCCCTCCTGGCTGCCAGGGCACTGCTCACTCAGATTCAACTTGCCATTGACCAGGCAATTATCTTTTCTGTGGCACAGCTTCCCAGCATCTCCTTCCCCAGTCTGGACAAACATCCAGGGTTGCCCCATCCCAGGTGCACAATCCAGCACTTTCCCCTGTTGAACTTTATATGGTTGTGATTGCCCAGTCCTCTAATTTGTGGAGGTCTCTCTGCAGGGACTCCCTGCCTTTGAGGGAGTCAACAGCTCCTCCCAGTTTTGTGTCATCTGCAAACTTGCTCAGTGTCCCTTCTAGTCCTGTGTTTCTTTCTTATTATGACACTTTAGCCATATTTCATATCAATAGAACAATATGAAACTAGTTGATCTCGTGAAGCTGTTAACCTCTTGACAGGATTTGGAGCTCCTTGGGGAAAAAGTATTATATAAAGACAAAGTTCTCTTCATACTGATACTTTCATATGGCAGAATGTATTTTTGAATTTCAAAGTTAATCTTCACCAGGTCTTCCTTAAGTCCAGCCTTTTTTTCTTGCCACTTCAGGATTTTTCTACTAATTTTTTATTTCCTTTTCAAATTATAATCAGTTTCCATTGTCATATAACACTGTTTCCTACATCCACAGTCTTGTGTCTGATTGTGTTGCAAAATATTGTTCTCAGCATTTTCTTTTTCTATTATTGCCCATCTTGGAACAACTAAATATTTTATGCTTTGTGACATCAACAAATTCTGCACTTTCTTTTCAGGAATACTGCTTTTAAGTTTGGGGTTTTTTTAATCAGAAAATCAATATCTACTACCTGCAAAAAAATTATTAAAAATGAAGTGACTTTAATACTTAAATTCAAGTCATTCTTGTGCCTGAATATTTGCTTTCATATTTTCTTGAAGAATTCAGGAATAAGATTCACATGTGGTGAAACACTGGAGCATTGCTCTGGAGAACTGAACTGCTTTTCAAGTCAGATTTTTCAGTGCAGCATGGGTAAATTTTTTTATCTCTCTTTGTCTCATTTTGCAGTCTGTGGAACTGAGCCTGTAAGAGTTTTATCTCTGTTTCTAAGATCAGTGGTGGCTTGTTAAATAAGGAAAATATTATCTACTCTGTCTCGGTAGAAGAGTTAGAAATTACTTTGTGAATATTAGACAATAGGTTGGAAGAAAAGTAAAGGAACTACTCTTACACATAAGGATCCCTGTGCTGATGTACATTCTAGAGCAGGAGCATTCCATTCCTCATGCTGGCATTGGCACACAGGCAAATTGTCATCTGTAATGCAAGATGCATGTGACACTGGAAGGCCTAAATGCCAGTAAATATGGAATTTTATGTCAGTATTTTTTTCATTAATTTAATGTTCACCCGAAACAGAGACAATCTCTCAAGAGAGGACAAAATATGTTTTCTGTTGGTCTGGTTGCTACATATCTCCATGAATGGCTACTGAATTAAGCACTGAAAAAAAAAAAATTGAGGTCTAAGAAGGGGTTTAAGGAGTATGAACACATTATCCTAAGTGTAAACATACTGAAAGTTAAGTTCTTTTCAGGAATTTGTTCCAGGTGTGCAAAAAGTACCTTCTCATAGACAGTGTGTAAAAATGTATGCACTTTACCTTGTGCCTTCCTTCCCTGCTTGCTTTTGGTTATTAATTGTAGAAAAAACAATGCGTTTTATGCTTAGAAAAAATTAAGCTTATGCTTTGATCTCCTTGCAAAAACTTACCTTCTCCAAAGTGGCATTTCATTTATACAGGTATTGGCAAGCAAACAGCTACCATTCTGAAAGAACTCGTTAAATAGGGACATGTTAGTTTACAGGTCTAATCCGTATGATATTTATTGGCCGTCATACAGCAATGACAGGCAGCCAACACACTATTCAGTGGACTTTTCCACCCATCTGTTTATCCATCTGTTACTTGAAAAATAGATTGCTTTTTTTCCCCCCCCAAAAAAGCATTGTTTTAGCAGGCCACTGAGATAAAGATACATTGATTCCGTGGGGGGAAGGAAGATGGTGGATTTTTGACCATGTTTTCAAGGAGTGAGATTTGCAGCCTGGGTTGCTAAGATCAGAATGCTCTGGGAAAAATAATTCTCTTTTTAAATCAAACCATCAATATTAGTTTGTGCACGTAGTAAGAACACCTGCAAAAGAGAATCAAGTTATTCAATTTTCATCAAGTACTTAGGAACTCCATTCATGTTATGTAAGTTGCTTTTATACTACAAATTTCTCAAGCCTACAGTTTTAAATATTGTTATCTGACTGCTTAAAAATCTGTTATTCCTCAGCAGCAAAAAAATTTGGAATATGTTTTTAAGAGAAAAAGTAAAAACTCCAAACTTGATAACTTCACATAAATACTAGCTATATGGATGAACACCAGTGATATTTCAAGCATCTATATTGTGTTGGTGTACTTATACTGAGGGAGACAACTTGTGTTCTCACAGAGTTATTACATCCCTAGTTTCTGGTCAGCTCTAGGAAATGTGCATTAGAGTGTATTCTTTATAGCCCATTGACTGACTGATTCACAACATTCGTAATAAAAATGCCTTAATAGCAGATTTGATATGATTTATTTTAGCAACATGGTATTCTACAAAATACTGGATCAACGATGATGTCTGGCAAAAATTTCTATGGGAAGAGCTTGTTTCATTTTGGTAACAATTTTTTTTTTTCTGAGAAATCTATAAATTGAAAAATGTATTTGCAAATATTTTCCAAAATATTAAGTACTAGGGCTGTTTGTTTAAAAATGCAAAGGAACTCCCACGGGCACTTCAGCTGATTCAAAGAAAGTTACAAATGACCTGTGTGATGATGATGGAATGCATGAGACGTTCTCTTCTTCAGTACAATTATTGTGCTGTCTCTCCAGAGCGGAGGAAAGGGACCTCCTCTTCCTTCAGTTTAAGAGGGTTCATCCAGTATATGCAGCAATAGAGGATAATAAGGCAAAGCAGAGATGAATCAAAGCACTATGGGGCAGGCTAATTCTTTTTCTTCTGATTTTTCAGCATTTTTTCCCATTTAGAGTGGAGCGGTAACAGCAACTGAGAAATGAAGCTGACAACAAAGTCAGGATGTTGTTGTTACTTGTCCATCAGGCAAACAATATATAAGTATGACAATTTTCTTTAATTGAATTTAGATGAAAGCATTCATAGTAATTTGCCCAAGTGGATCAATTTTTAGTATTTCCTAAGGTATTTTATTCCCAGATTTCACAATCACAAACAATCTAATCTCAACAAAGGTACTGCAGGATTTCCCCAAACACACTTTCTTTCCTGGGATGGCAGTAAGATTGTATGTAACACGTTGCACGATGGAACATTCATTGAAGACACAGTTGAAAAACAGTTTTTAGTCTGGGAAACACATCATATTTTCTACAGCACTGAAGCAATGCTATGAAATTCCCATGGACAATCAAAAGGGACTTCTTGGTATGAATATAATGAAGTATACAAATCTAGAAAGTTTTTGGCAAATTCTAAGGAAACACTTTCCTGGCATAAGTTTAAGTTTGTAAGCAGGTTTAAGTAATGTAAGAGAATAATTTATATGTTATAATGATGAGGAAGAAAACTCCAAGGAATAACAATATGTATACATAAGGAACCTGAAGTAAAGTCACATGGCAGCTCACCAGAATTTTCTATGCTATTTCCCCATACTGATATGCTTGATGTTCAACACATGCAAGGTAACTTAACCCACCTGACATGGGCTATTTCTGGCTCATTTGGGCAATAAGACCTGAAAGTTTTAAAAATATCATACTTAGTCTGAGACAAGAATGTCTAAATAGTAATTCCTATGGCTGTGATTATTCTAATTTCATACACAATAACAAATTGTCAACATTTCTACCCATCTGAGGACTTCTTGGTCCTCAGAAATTACAAAGAAAATCATAATAATGCACTAGATGGTCCTTCAGTTCTTTCACATTTTGTAGAATACTTATTTCCATTGCTGCTGAGCAGAGTAAACCCCCGATGTGTTTGTGCTCATTAAGGGCTCCTTCAAAAGTATGAAATGAACTCACTGTCACCCTTCTTTGCCTGCAGTTGCAACTTGATTTTAATGTGTGTGTGTACCACTTCATGCAAGAACAGCCTTTCTAAACAGGCTGTGCCAAGGCTTAATAAGCTCCAGTAAATACTCTTTAGTTGGTATTCTTCAGACCAGATTACTTCATGTTTATTAAGTGCCTTTACAGTATTTATGTAATTGTACTTATTTGGATGTCCTCTTCAGTGATTTCTAGGGTAACTCAAAAAGGGGAGTCAAACTTTAATTTTAATTCTTCTATGAATATACCAGTTCAATAATTATTTGCACAGAAAAAGAGCAGTGCTTGATAGTAAGAAGGTGACTACTATAAGCAGAAAGAGAAAACTAGAAGTGGAAAGAGGAAGAAACTGAAGATAAAAGAGAAAATAGCTATAAAGGGGAAAGACAGGTAAGAGCTTTCAAATATTTTGTGTTTGCAGCTGGATTATTTTACCTATTTTATAGTAGTTACGCAACTATCTTACCAAAGTATCAACACTGAGAAACACTAAGTACTTTCAAAAAAACTCCACTATTTTGGTTCATATTTACTGCTTTCTTGGAGTCCTGATTTTGCTTAACTCTTTGTCATCTTTTCATTTCCCTTCACTGATGGTAGGAAACTTTGATTCTCTTTCACTATAGTTGTTTAGACTACATTTCACCTTCATTATTGCGGTGAAATTAAATTAAAATTAATTACTGCACCAGTGTTTGTTACTTTCATATTTTAATATCTCTCGCCTGGAAATCTCTATCTCTGTTCGTACAATGTTATAGAAAATGTTCCTTCAGATCTAAAAGCACTGTAGTGATTTTAGTGTGTCTGGATCTACTACTACTAGCCCAGAAGGAAGAGCCTATGCTTTCCTACAGAAAATATAAAAATCTGAATCTTAATAAGAGTGGGGTTCCAATTTGTTACACCTCCAACATTCAGAACATCTGCAAACTAAGTGAAAACTATGTTTCTAGAGGAGAAATTTTCTTAGTCAAATTTTTAAAAAATCATAATGACAGAGATTTACACATTCACTTGGGAGATAAGCAATAAAATGTTAAATGTAAGCTTTACTCAGGTATCATTCTGAGTCCTAGAGAAATACTGTCTCTGAGAAAATACTCTTCCCATCCTAATACAAAATGCCAACCCTCTGTTTGTGCTCTGCACTGGGAAAGGTGGCAGACCAGAGGATGGCTATTTTTGACTAGCAGTCTCCTCTGCTGCCCAGGAAACACAGAATCATAGAAAGCTTTGGGTTGGAAGTGACCTTAAAGATCA
>WEIV01007295.1:48802-62203 GCA_013390005.1 Calyptomena viridis
AAAATCTGATGGTTCTTTAAGGGTAGGCTTTTTAAGGTCAAAAGACATGAAATTAAGACAAGATTTTTGTGAGGTTGTGTCTGAATGTTGCAAAAAGGAGAGAATTTTTCCTACTCAGTCAACTGGTGTGTGGATGGTTTCACCAGGGCACCCCTGACCTGGGCTGCCTATAGCAGCAGATTAAGAATTTAACTCAATTCCTTATATAAGTAGTTGGTTAAATGAGATGGTATATGTGATTACCTTCCCAGAACTTCCTAGGGTAGTTCAAGAGAGCTGTAAGTAGTGATCTCCTAAGTGAATATCAAGCTCTCATTGCTGAGCAATAAAGTATTTTCAGTGCACTGAGGCAGGTTTTACTACAAACTAGTGGTAGAACTTTTCTTGCAAGTAAGAGTGGGTGCTGCTTCTGAAATTATTGTTCGGACAGGTGTTTTAGAATGTAATTCATAAAATTGCTAATATAAGAGCCATCTTATTTCTTTTATTCCCAAGAGCTTGATTTGCTTTTACAGAATTTTCAGGGTTGCTGATCTCTAGTGGTCTGTACTTTCAATGTGATATATTGGAACTGTTCCTTTGCAACGTCATGTGCACTTACTTCCTAGTTTGAGTTACTCCAAAACTATTCCAAACCCCTCAGATTTCTTTTGTTATGACTTAAAACATTTTCCATAGCTATATTTTTTTAATGGAAGTAACATCTGGCTGGTGTGTTTAAAATTTTCCTGTAGCAGATAATGTAAAATTGACCTTGGACCTGAATTTAAAGGCACAGGAGGAGGAGGGTGGGAATTTGGCTGAACACTGTGCTCATTCTCTGTGTAAGGAGGAAAAAACCTCACCTTCTCAATGAACAACTTTGAGGCTAGAGTTGCTTAAAACATTTTTCTGAATGACGCAAGACTGAGTTCATGAGAGTCAGATCAAATCCAGCTGAAGAGAAGGAGCAGGAGTCCAGCTGGGAATCCTGCTATTTACTGACTCACAATAAATAAATTGATAAACTGTGAACCTTCTAAAGTCTGGGTACTCCAGGGAAGGAGTACTCCTGCTTGAGCAGGGATGTTGGACCAGATGACCCACTGTGGTCCCTTACAACCTTACTATTCAGTGATTCTGTAATTTAAAACGGTACAATGAATAAAAGGGTAATAGAATTAGTTGTAAATTTATACTTTGTTGCTGTCATCATACATTTGAACTGGGGAGCTTATTTCTTGCATCTCACTGTCACTGTGATTCATTTTGTCATATCTTACTGTTTTATTAAAAATTAACAGTTACCATATGGGAAGGAAGGAAGCTGTGAAGAACCTATCGATGCCAACTGAAATTCAAACACAAGGTGCTGCTGACTTCAGTAGACTTAATATGGTAAGGGGGACTCTGACTATCTCTGCTTTGCTTAAAAGTCATTCTTAGTGCTTCAGCTGCAAGTTACTAAAGCAATATTCTACTGATGTTTTAGAATCTACGTTTATGTCTTCACATCTCTCTTATTTGCACATGGCTGAGCTGAATTATTTTTCAGACCGATTTTAAAACTTGAAGAAATAATTGTAGTAAATTCAAACTATTGGAATTACCATGGCTGTATTAATTTGTCAGTCAAAGTCCTTTTATCCTTTCTCCATCACATAGAAACACAGAGTAATCCTGTGCTACATGGGCTTCTTAGAGGCAACCGTGACCACCTTGTGGCTCCAATGAGTGAGGCTGCAGTTCTCTTTTCTTCTTCCCAGGTGTTCTAAGAGTATTCTCACTCTCTTAATTTTATCTTGGTGTGGCAAAGAGGCCTTGCCTGTATATATTATTCTGGCTTTTTTGGAGAAATAAATGACAGAAATAGATCTATATATACAGAGTCTGAACTGGGGATTGCCAATCCTCTATTTTTAAAAGAATTGTTGCAAAATAAGTAAAATATACTGTCAGTTTGAAAGGGTTTTATGGGCAAAGTGGTTTGGGATTTGTTTCGTTGTTGTCTTTGGTGTTTTTTTCCCTTGTTTTTTTCTTTTTCCCTGGAAAGCTCTGAGTCCTCTAGGTGCACACATACAGAGCATGCAGATACATTGCACTCTACCTTTTTGTGAAGTTAGAAAATGTTTTGTTACTTTCTCTGTACTAATACAAAAATGATAATACAAAATCTAAGTGTAAACAATGCTACCAGTATTTAATTTATGACTGAATTTTATATAAGCCTGTTAGGGAGTGGTTAAAGTTGTGTATCAAGAGCTCATTGTGTTCATATAGAGAGTCTTTTGTGTTGAATTACCAGAAGGCCTTCAAGCACTCTACAAAATTTTACTTTTCATAGGTCAGCCTTCAAACCAAGACAGTCACAAAGGTCCTTTAGGAAATCCCTTCCTAATGAAGCGACCAGCAGTGCTCTTACCCATAGAGCAACACTGCTGTGAGTCAATTCTGTATTTTCATGCAGAGGGGAGAGGCAAGCAAGCTGCATTTACCTCACAGAAACATGCACAGAAATGGCAGATCTTACCAAGGTGGGACAGCATCTTAAATCTATAAATCTTAAAGTGGTTGTACTTTTCATTGGTTATATAATCAAATCCAAGCAGTAGCTCCCACAGGACAGTCTGTTCTGCTGCCAAGCAGAGGCTTAGTGGGGAGAATGGCAGTCCTTGGTTCTCCACCTTGTGTTTTCCAGCAGCTTGACTTTGTTGAATGATTCTTTTTCAACCAAATAACTGATATATCTAGTGATAATTGATGTAAGTAAAACTTATTTACACAGAGATATGACAAAGAGACATGAGTAAAAGCCATGTCTATGATATAATGTTTGTAAATGGTATATGTAGTGTATAAAAATAATACATAGGTAATTTTATTAAGACAGTTCTCAGAAGGAAACCTCTATCTTTTCATTTTGGAGCAAAAATTCTTTAATAATGTGATGAATTAAGGTCAAATTATGTTATTAAGGTAGCTGACACTAGAGGTTTGTCTAGTGTAACACTAGACACTGAAGAGAAATTTCTTTCACAGCAGTTTTATTTTACTAGGTAATGTTGCTTTTGAGTATCATAGAATTTGCAATTAGTTATTTTTAATGAAGAATGGCTTCAAACTGCCAAAGTGATTTCCCAATAATTTACCTAGAAGATTACTGAAGATTTTTTTGTGCATTTCCAAGTACTAACTTTGGGGAATGGATGGCTGTGTTGTCATTCATTTACATATAGTTTGTGATACTATGACAATATTGTGATATCTGTATTGTTGTCTATGTAAATTTTAGGAGTAAAAACATATTTTCACGTAGTTGATTCACAGTTTTGCTCATTTGACACAGGTCTACCCTTTTTGGAGAGTAATGAATTTGTATTTCTAATGCCCTTACTGTCCACAAAACTCCTGTTCTCGAGACGAAGACAAGTGGCCACCTCTAAAAGTTATATGGAAATGGTGTTTGTGTGTTATATTTAGAAAAACTGCACAAGTAAAGCAAATTTATAGGCTGCATTGCTGCTTGTAACAGATTTGTGGTATGTATTTCCATCAAATCCTAAACCCTTTGAATCCTGTTTTATGTCAGTAATAGATAAATTGAGTGATGACTAACAGAATGTCCCTTCCCTGTGACACAGAAGAGGTGGCAGCTTATTGAAAGGTCTCAGATGGGGCCCAGAAGTTCATAACTTTCCCTTGTCCTGCAGAGCTTTTCTGTGTAGTCTATATATGTTACTTTAAGGAAGCTGAAGGGAGACACTATATCATTTCTTTGCCTTTCACATTCTATAACATATTTGGAAATTTCAACACAATTCTTTATTCACTACTATTTCTAAAACAGCTGTGTGTGTGTGTTATTTTACTTAAAATGACAAAAAGAAATCAACAGACTTTGCATTCTGGAGCAAAATAATGGCTGGTTCCTTTTGTGGCTGGTCACTTCAAACCTTCATCAAATAAGCACTGGTTATTCTATGTTTTCCAGACTTTGTTAGCCCATGTTTTCTTGCCCTATAAGTTATTGTTTTTCTTCAGCTCCTGAAGTTACCTTTCTATCAGGGAGTAGAGAATCCTTGTACTCGCAATGTAGTATATTACTTGAACACTTGTAGCCCTTTCTTCAGTGAATTCTTGGTGTGCAAACCATCAAAGGTAGCTAATGGCCACTGTTTGTTATCTGTGCATAGAACAAATTTTGCTGTGGTTACAATTCCTTTTTCAGTTTTCCAGCTTGAAGTCTATTAGGGATAGAAATTGTACCATTGAGAAACGAATGTATTAATTTCAAACTCTGCAATTAATTGCACTTTAATTCCCTTTGATTTTTAGAGAGTGCTGAAAGCCATTAAACTCTTTATACAACAAGGTATACAAGTTTCTTTCTGAATGTCTACTAAGGACAGATCAGTTGAGGTTTCTCTGCCTGCTCAGATTCTGACTTTGCAATTTTCTGTTTTTCAAGGCAGAAAAAACTTATATATAATAAAATTTTGGAGACATAAATACTACATTTTTAGATGGCCCAAAATGGCATACACATTTTTTTGATAATTTGTTTGTTTGTTTCTGGTTTTGTTTTGTTTGTGGGATTTTTGTGGGTTTTTTGGTTGGTTGCTTTTTTGTTGTTGGTTGGGTGGGTGGGGTTTTTTGTTTGGGTTTTTTGTTTTTTTATTTTGTGTTCAAGGCTAAGGAAAAAAATGCTGTCTAACAGGTTTGCATTCCACTTTGGTACTTTCTTTCTCACAACAAATCTCATCCTACACGACTTTAGTTCTATGTACACCTGTTACTACTTGTCTTTTTGCAGTCCAACAATTGCAGCCAAGAATACAGATCAAGATGGAATCCCAATCACAATATTTCTCAGAAGAATAATTTTAGAAGACAGTGGAGATAGACCACTGAAGCATGATGATAATAAAAAGGACATACACAATCATCAACAGCAAAACCCACCAAAAACCCCTGAAATATTTGAGCAAGGGAGAAATAGTTTCTCTGGAATTTGGGGAAGAATAAGGTAGGTTGAGATTTTTATTCTGGTTTGATTTGTTATTTCCTCCCTCATATTTGCAGGGCAAGGGGATAGGAATTACAGGGTAAGAGAAGAGAGAAAAGTGAAATGAGTATTTCCTCCAAGGAGGGAGAGAACCACAGTCAAGCAACAGCCACCAGCAGCCTCTGCACTTTGTCAGCTGACTGATCATCATGAGCTGATACTATTTACTTCAAAGTGGAAATAAGTGGTGAAGGGATACTTGGAAGAGGCCAAGGAAGTGGTATTTTAGTTTTTTCTGCAGGAAAAGAGGATGTTCCTACTGCACAGTGAGGAAGAAACTACACACATGCTTGAGGGAAAGCACATAAGCAGTTAAAAGAAAATGGTATCATTGAGAAAGCAGAGATGAGTTGCCTTGAGAACACCAGAGAAGAGCTGATTCTCTGAGTGAAGGGTTGGTGACAAAGCTGTTGATTCCTTTGGCTTTTCAAAAATATCTTATGGGCTGGATGGTAAAATATTGCTCTGCCTTCCCTGGTCTGGCTGAAATGACAAACATAAATAACATGTAATTGCCTAATTAATAGAATAACTTTTAGAAGGTAATGGGAATTAGATTTGTTTCAATATTCAGAAGTGTAACTGTTGATTAGTAGTACAGCTAACAGCCACACACGTATCTATACAGTCACAGATAAATAGAGGGGAGGTGGTTGTTCTCTTTCCTGTCTCCTGTCTGAATTATTTGATTCTGGTTCACAGAAAGATCTGAGTTGGAAGGGACCTACAAGGATCATCGAATCCAGCGCTTAAGAAATGGCCCATACAGGGATCAAACCCACAACCTTGCCATTATTACCACCAGGCTCCAATCAACTGAGCTAATCTCAGGGTTGTTCACTAGAGTCCTTGTTCTTCTCTACACTCCTACTCTATCAGTTGCAAGGTTTAAAAACTACTAACATTGACTTCACCTTTCTCTGCCCTACTGCCTGAGTTGCACCAAATACTGAAATGCCTCATCTGTGTGTTCTCTTTGTTTATTTTCCTTCGCTAAGTAAAGCATACTTATTTATAGAAGTGGAGTACTGGCAGTAAAGACTACATTCCTTAAAATAGATATTTTCACTCCATAAAAGTCTTTAGAAACAGTAAAATGGTCAGAGATGGGAAGACCCAAACTTGCAATGTGCTTAACTTAAGAGCAAGTATGGGTATGATTTTCATTTGTCATGCTGAGTCCTATTTTTTGTGCTGCATTAGATGACTTTAGGCAGTCTCTGCCACTAGTTCTTAATTAAGGACTTGTCTGTGCCTGGGGGTAAGACTTTGGAGAACTGTGATGTGTATGGCAGAGAGAAATGCTGAAGAGCAGTGCCTTATTTAAGCTACTATCTTCTTTCTGATTTGATGTTTAGCCTTTTTTTCCTACATGCCAAATGAAAAGTTACAGATGAAATATAGCAGAAGTTTGACTTTAAAGACAGAAGCATGCTCATTGTAGAAAGAATACTGGAATTTCTTAGAAATATTTTGTAACATGTTCAAGTGAGCATGTGCAGGAGGTAAATGAGGAAAGTAGGAGACAGCTCCTAGACCCCAGTCCCTCAAAGCAAGCATTAGCTTCAAAGCATACTTACTCCTCAAAATAGAGGAAGATTTTCACTCTAGAGTTGCAATATGCACATCTTTTTTTCCTTCCTCATGATCTGATTCCTGGAAATAGTTACTTTTGCTTTCTGTTTGTCTGAAGGAGCGTGTGCTGAAAAACAGAGTCCGATCTGAAGTTAATTGCAGAATCACAGAATATGCTGATTTGGAAGGGATTCACAATGGTCATCGAGTCCAACCCTTAACCCTGCACAGGACTATCCCAAAGTCACACAATGTGCCTGAGAGCATTGTCCAAAGGCTGCTTGAACTCTGTCAGGCTTGGTGCTGTGACCACTTCCCTGGGGAGCCTGTTCCAGTGCCCAACCACCCTTGGGATGAAGAACCTTTTTCTAGTATCTGACCTAAACCTCCTCTGACATGGTTGGCCCTCCTGGCTGCCAGGGCACTGCTCACAGAGATTCAACTTGCTCTCGACCAGGACACTCAGGTCCTTGTCCATGGCACTGCTTTCCAGCATCTCATTCCCCAGTCTGGACAAACATCTAGGGTTATCCCATTCCAGGTGCAGAATCCAGCACTTTCCCTTGTTGAACTTCACATGGTTGTGATTGCCCAGCCCTCTAATTTGTGGAGGTCTCTCTGCAGGGACTCCCTGCCTTCCAGGGAGTCAACAGCTCCTCCCAGTTTTGTGTCATCAGCAAACTTGCTCAGTATCCCTTCCAGTCTGGAGTCCGATTCATTTATGAAGATGTCGAAGAGCACAAGGCCCAAGATGGAGCCCAGTGGAACCCCACTAGTGACAGGTCTGATGTCACCCCAGTCACAGATGTGACTCTGAGGTGACCTCAGTCACTGTTACCCTCTGTGTTCGACCCGTGAGCCAATTGCTCACCCACTGCATGATGTGCTTCTCCAGCTCTGGGCTGGACATTTTGTCCAGACGGATCCTGTGAGAGACAGTATAGAAAATTTTACTGAAATTTGAAAAGATTACATCAGCTGGCTTCCCTCGATCAACTAGGTTGTATTTGGAAGAATTGTTATAGTGAAAAAACTTTGTACCAGCTCTGCTATTTAACAGCTTAAACTACAGTAAGTTTCAGTTGCTACAGTGTTGGCAGGCATAGTTGTAAAAAGAATTCTGTTTTCACATCTGGATCTCTAATGTTGAAGTTACAAAAGCTACAGAAAGTGTATTTCTCAGTTCCAAAGTTTAGTGTCTATTCAGGGCTAAATACTGCAGTATTTTGTTTCTTTCCAGAAAAATTTGCTATATAATGTCTTACCCTGATGGCCCTTAAATATCTGGGATGTTCTAAAGTGGAAGTGCTAAGATAAAAATCATTTAGAAGTGATTTATCCATGTTGACATTAGTTTTTTACCATGTAAACAGCTCCATGCTGTCACAGCATCAGTATCAGAGATTAAACACTGACAATGGCTATATGAAAGATGGTCAGATTAATTTCTTGTCAAACTGAATTGATTCAGCATAAGGAATGGAAACCATCTGATGTATTTTACAGATCAAAGCTAATTCTCCATCGACACTCATGCACTTTGAGTAGCTGCGTCTGTGTGACAGCTAAATTATAGGAGTGCTTTACACACACATTATCTTGTCATAACATAAGAACATCCTACTGTGCTAAAATACCACTTCCAGAAGAAACATATAATTTTCCCATATTGTTGAGGAGGATGTTAAACAGCTTCTTTCTTTTTACGTATCTTTTATTTTCATGTTCTACAGGCATGAGAAAAGCAACATTTTTTTTTTTAAGTGAAAATTCTTCATTCAATTTTATCTTTATCCTCTTCATTTTTTGTGTAATGAAATAAGTTGGTAGCTGGGCCTATGGTGGGATGGAAAGGAAAATGGATGGTGAAGGAAAATGGCGTCTTTTTTTTAGAGTTTAGTTGCTTAATTAAAGGGAATTATTATAAGATTTTTCCCCCCTTTTATGCATTAGAAAAAGTGAATGCTTTTGAATTAAAATCCTATTTGTATGTTTGGTGAAATTTAGTAAATATTTGGCAATATCTTTGTTGCACAACTTCCATTGTCTGTAACAGTTGATACGATTCAATTTGAGACCGGGCTTAGATCAACCCAGACTTTTGAAAACTTGATCTTTACTAAATGAAGGTGCTTTAAATTAAGGTCAACTTCTCCCAGCTTCTCGTAAGACAGCTCAGTATCAGGGGACTGGACTTGTAACAGGTAACTCTTAGGAACTGAAATGAGATTGGGACTGTTTGTGTCAGGGGTTGTTTGGTTTTAAGTTCATTGCAAAAAACAAGGACAATTGCAAAAGTGTAATATTTCAGTTCAACATTTATCCCTTGAAACAGTTTCTCTGCTTTGTGATGATTATTCTAGGCTTCTGGTTCTGAAGACAAAAAAGAAGTGGTTAAAATAATATTTCTCTTCAACAGCTACATGTTCCTACAGGATCACTGATGACAAAATAAAATTAAAAAAAAACACCTAAAATTTTTGCTCCTTTTTTTATTTATATGCCCCTTTTTAAATAGCATATTTTTATTCCTCCAACTCCTGATTTAAAGTTCTTCACATGCATATGGCCACCTAAAAAATTTTGATCTTCAGTACTCATTGAATCTCTTCTGCCATGTGCTGACCTCAGGGCTGGTTCTGACATGTTCTGTCATGTTCTGACAGAACATGTCATGTCTGTTCTGACATGTCAGTACATGTTCTGACAAGTACTGACCTCAGGGCTGGTTACCTGAGGTGCTGTCCTTGCAGGTGTGTCTCACACACACCCCTGCCCTCTCAATATTTTTGTTGCTACTATACCCAAGGCAAAGGAGCCGTAAACAGCTCTTTAACTTCTGAATTTTTTTTAGTTTCATCTTATTTGCTTACTTATGCCTGTTTTCCTAAATTCTGGGGAATATTACTCCCGAAACACAATGCTTGTAGGGCACATGATGTGAATGTCCTGTGTGTCAGCCTCTGCACTCCAGACCTGGCTCAGTTACTGGCATCCACAACTTCTCTGGGCAGCCTATGCCCAGAATGCCTCATCACCCTTACAGAATTAGATCCCATAAATGAATATATTTTGTATAAGAAAAACAAAAACGTAGGTATGATATTATTCTAATGAAGAGTAGAAAAACATGTGCAATAATGGAAGCAAATAATATGAAAATGGTTGTGTATTTCTTATTTAATGTTCAAGATATTTCTATTGTAGTATTATACCATGCCTTGTGCCTACTCTGAAATATTATCCAGTCTGAAGCAGTAAAACACAGCACTGCAGTTTGTCTAAGAATTTTGAAGTACTAATTCATTAACTAGATCTAGACTAGTACATCCTCAACAAATGAAACCTTTTTTTTAATCTACTGTAATCTTGTGTATATGAAATATAAAAACACATGCTTTTTACCAACAGATCATCTTTTGGTTTTGATGTGAATTAATCACTGGCATTCCACTATCCTACAAAGGAATGTATTTTCCTTTTCATAATGCTGAACAAAACAATACTAATAAAGGAAAGTGTTATGTAACAGAATAGTACAGATACAGAAATGTGCTGAGTTATGAACACAAAAAATGTGAAACAACTTTGAATTTTTTAGGGCCCAACATTTTCACCTTTTTCTCATGAGAAAGGCTTTTAAGAAGCCTATAATTGTTTAGCTGAGTACATTTAATGATGCTGTGCTCCAAATCCCTGTTTGTGCCCTATACAAATATATGTTCATAGTTTATCTCATGGCATATGGTTATGTGCCTGAAAACCTGCTCTGAAATGACAGTTCATGGACAGCCACTATAAAGTAGCAGGCTTGACTTCAGAGAAAATCTGTCTTTACTGTTTCCATGCCATAATAGTGGGAACTCAGGAACCTGAGTAAAGAAGATTTTTGCTTTCTTTCTTTTTTTTTTCTTTTTTTTTTCCCCCCTTGCTTTCCTCCTCAATGCAGTAAGTTCTGTGGATCAGCTATTTCAGCATTGCTGTTTACAACAGTAGAGTGGACTAGATGGAGATTCCTGCAGCCTTACCCTTGGCATCTAATGAAAGTTCTGTCTTTCTGTCTGGAAATGTAGAGAGGTGAACATTGAGATTAAGGGAGAAAGAATATGCTGATGGTAGAGTACTGTGAGTGGCTTTGTTCCAGTACTGGTGTAAAACCTTAAATGAATACAAAATATACCCATGATGCCATTATCTGGGCTGTGATTTGACTATTGGCTCAAGATTAAAGAATTTTCACACGTTGCTGAGCTGTTAAGTTTGGTATTGCTATTTAAGTAACTCTTCAGTTTACTCCCACACAAATTTATAGTCAAAGGTCTCTGCAAAGTATTTAATGGTAGAATGGGGAAATCATGAATATTCTCATCCTTAAGAGGAATATCCATAAACAAACAAATATTGTGACTGTGAAGTCCTGTATTTTAATAATTTTGAGTTTGACTTTTCTGGCTATAAAGGAATGCCAGTGGCATTCCTGTACTTTATCTACAGTTAAAGATATATCCTGTCATGGTTAATTTTGTCCATGATCTTTTTGAAGTAACAAACATGCGTCAATAAGTAAAGGCACTATCCCAGCTGAAGCCTAAGTTAGTTATCTGTATTTCCATCTTGGTATCCCATGAGTCAAGAAAAGCAACAACAACAGTAAGATTATTTTTAGAAGTATCTCAACTAGAATGCACGAATGTTAAAATATAGATTGACTTCCTTTATTACTACAAAACCTATTTTCATCATTTCAGTATTTTCAGGATTTTCATTATTAGTCCTTCTTATCCTGTGACGTAAGTGCCCCTTGCTAGAATTCTGTCTTGGGGAAGCACTGCCTTTTGGTGAGTTTGGTTATAGCTATTCTTCTTGTGATCAGAATCAGTAGATTAGCCTGCAGTAGATTAGCAAGTGCTACCCAAGTTCGTATCCAAGTTTGCCAGTGACATATTGAGTGACCATGTAAAGGAGATGATGTTTCCTTTCTTCATCTTGGTTTTCTGTATGTGGCATGAGAAGAATATTACTGACCTACTGAAGAAAAGCTCATTAAATAAATGCATTAGTGATTGAGGTTTTAACCCCACTTTGGTGCTGTGTAATGCAATATGCCAAGTGAATGTTGTTGACATACTTTCTTTAAGACTGTGAGTTCAGCATGAATTCAGGGAAGAGAGGGCTTTGAACAGGAGACAGTTCCTTCTTTGAAGTGAACAGGCATACACTACATGCTGAGACAAGGACATATTGTTCTATTGTGCACATGAGTTACTCAAGCTTTGCATCTAGGGTTACACAGGAGAGTAAGACAGAACCGAGGACCTAACTATACATTCAATGCTTATCAAGAAAATAATCTTATCTGGCTTCTTATGTATTCTTCCTATATCTGGCTTCTGTTTGTACTCATTTGGGTGCATCCTGCATGTGCAGTGATAAGAACTATTTGAATTAAAAGAAAAAAGGATTGAACTCATGACTAAAAATCCCCACTGGGCAGTACATTATAGTTTTGTACATGGGTATACTTCACTGGCTGAGCAATATCTCTGCTGACAGGTATCTGAAAAGCCAAACCTTAAAATTATTAGGGAGCTAGACCTATCTGTATAATTTCTACCTCAGGGTATTGCACAAAAATATAATGGTAAGTGATAGATTAATGGACTGGAAACAATGCTAGCTGTGCTGGGTTTGTTACAGACTCTGAAGCAACAGCAATTAGATACATGATTTGATGCATCTAAAATAACAGACTGTTTAAGTGCAGACACCTTTTGATGCTGCAAACAGACCTGCTGAAATGCACTACACTTCAAAAATGCTTCCCTACCTCTCAATAATGCTTGGTCCCTAAGTATTTCCAAAACTTAAGAGTGACCAAAAGAAATAGGTTGCTTTGAGAAGGAGCTTAAGTATAAAGCCTTATTCCCATGGAAGGAGCCAATATCTACTAGATACAGTACCTATAGTGGGTACATTTGTATTGGAATTACTAAGGCAGTGTGTGGTTTATCCAGAGCAAATTAAGCAGGCAGTTACAGTCCAAACATCCTGTGCAACATCCAATTTCACCTGGCTGGAAAATGCTGGTGATTCCCACATAAAGAAAAAGGTTTGAAACTTCCTAGAAACCTCATAGTACTTCACATTTAATCATAGAGAATGATTTTTTCAAAGGCTTTTGTCCAAGTTTAAATCTTGGACCTAACATGACCTTCCATTTTTCTTATTTAACTAGCTCTTGCACTAAGCTTTCATAGAATGAAATTATTTGTTGATTTTTTTTCTGAAAAATGTTTTTGCTAGAGTATAATTGTTAAAATAATTACTCAAGTATTGATTTCTCCACTTTGGTGTCATTACACATTTCAGTTCATCTGAATGTGTTTGAAATTCTTCTATTGTAATTCATAGTTTATAACTCAATTTTATCATATGTCAAGTATTCATCTTGTAGGTAGATAACTGTTCATTTCTTGATGAGAAATGAACAACTTGTATGTAAATACATGTAGAAAATTAAGCAAAGCACTCTCTTATAATAAATTGACATTCAGTGAATTTGGCTAAGGGATAGTTTGTCTACTAACATGTACTCTTCACTATAAAAACAATGAATATTCATTGTAAAAAGCTTGGTTTCTCCAAAATATTCTCTATGCCTTTGAGTACCTACAAAATATAATAATCCACTAAACATCAAAACAAACCTTGTGGAAGTTGATGAGAAATACATTGAGGACTCCAGGGAACTGATCCTCTAAATAATTATGTAACTGAAAATC
>WEIV01007296.1:1218-14442 GCA_013390005.1 Calyptomena viridis
TTCTGAGTGCATCTTCAGGAGTCAAAAAAAATAAAGAAAGAAAAATTTAAGAACACTCCCAGAATATCAACTGCTATAAGTCAGGCCTATGTAACTAGTCTACTGTATTCATTACAATACTGCAGGCCACACTTATTTATGGTATATGACTTTTAGAGTCAAATTAGATGACTTCATTTTACTAAAGTTTAATGGGTTTTATTAGATTAGTAGGAATTGTATATTTCATTGCGTATTTCATAGCATATTTCATAAAATACAAATAAAATCACAGCCTTAATATTCCCAAGACTTTCACAGGAAGGATATTGGCATCTTTAAAGAAATACTACAGTTTTATTTTAGTTGCAAACTTCAGAAGACTTCATCTTTACATTCTCAGTATATCCCCTTCAACAGCAATTTATGGTATCACCATCCAGCAATACTTTCATCAGCAGATGTAATGGTCTTTATAAAGCATTTCTAAAACAGCAACCAGCCTCTGTAGCAAAAGTTCTTTTAAATTACTCTCAAAAGAGTGCTGAGGAAAAAAAAACAAAAACAAAAAAACAAACAAAACACAGAAGTTGGAGCCAACAGCTAAATAATGGGTTTAGATAGTATTGGGAGAAAGCCAGCATAACAACTGTTCCTGCACAGAATTCATAATCTGTTTTATCTTGTGCTGAGTTTCATACACTACCTTTCTAACCATGCTCAAATATGCTCAAATACATAAACAGCAGTATTATGGCACCTTGCAATTTAAATTTAGAGAAATGCTGAATGGCATTGTCTACAATTCCTTCTTTCTAAAAGATGTACAAAGGTCCGAATGCACACAAATTTTGATACAAAAGCTGCACAGTGCACAGACTTTTTCTATCCTGTCACAAGGGATGCCAGATATATCAAACAGTGATAATAAAGGATTATAAGACTTCCAATCTTGTGGCAAACTGGCCTGTGGTGTGTTCTGTATGTCATAGTGTTTAGAAGCGGTGGGAAGNAGGTAAATAGAAGTCAGAACTTTAGCTCAGGATAATCATCCTGGTACTCTTATATATATATAGTACCTTTCTTCTGTTTGGCAGTGATGGACATCTCTAGACCTATGTTTCTAAAACCAGATATCATTAGATTCTCCTGGCTTTACTAAATGTCGTATGTTTGCACATTATGTCCATGTCTTCAGCATAAGATTTAAATAAACATCTACTACTTTAATTTTAAAATTGCATCTCAGATTTTATTTAGAAGTGTTTTTCCTTTCATTTAATTTGATCAAACAAATTAACGAGTCTTCTAATATCAGCTATATTGCAAAAAACCATTAATTTCATGATTAAAGAGTAAGTGAAAATCAAAGATTTATACTTATATGGGTTTTTCTCAGGTCAGTTAGGAATTCTTATCCTTCTTGTAGGAGNAGCCTCTGTAGCAAAAGTTCTTTTAAATTACTCTCAAAAGAGTGCTGAGGAAAAAAAACAAAAACAAAAAAACAAACAAAACACAGAAGTTGGAGCCAACAGCTAAATAATGGGTTTAGATAGTATTGGGAGAAAGCCAGCATAACAACTGTTCCTGCACAGAATTCATAATCTGTTTTATCTTGTGCTGAGTTTCATACACTACCTTTCTAACCATGCTCAAATATGCTCAAATACATAAACAGCAGTATTATGGCACCTTGCAATTTAAATTTAGAGAAATGCTGAATGGCATTGTCTACAATTCCTTCTTTCTAAAAGATGTACAAAGGTCCGAATGCACACAAATTTTGATACAAAAGCTGCACAGTGCACAGACTTTTTCTATCCTGTCACAAGGGATGCCAGATATATCAAACAGTGATAATAAAGGATTATAAGACTTCCAATCTTGTGGCAAACTGGCCTGTGGTGTGTTCTGTATGTCATAGTGTTTAGAAGCGGTGGGAAGCAGAGTGCTACAGCTGCTGTGGTAAATGTAATCTTCTCCTATAAGTAGACTATAACTATGCCATCTTTCAGGGATGGATAAAAGTCTATGACATCATTGGATAGGTTGAACAGAAACTCTGGAGTCCCCGGTCCAAAGCAGGGATAACTTCACATTAGATTAAATGGCTCAGGGATGTGCCCAGTGAATCTATGAGTCTTCTAGGTTAAAGAGATCAACCAGTGCTTCACCATCTGCATTATGCTACTTTTTTATTACATCTTATTGGAATTTCCCTTGTTGCAATTTTTGTTCATTATCTGTCTTTTTGTTCCCTTTGTCATCTTTGTCCAAAAATACTTGTTCCATCTCTGCAGCCAACTTGCTGGGAATAAACAGCAGCAATTAATTTCTTTCTATTTCTCTTCTCTTCTACAAACTAATCTGTGACTTCTTTCTATGTGTTATATAGATTCAAATGAACACTCAGGGAATGCCTAAGTAAAAATCCTTTGTCTGTGCAATCAGGATGGATATACAATGTGAGTCTAGTTGTTTCTATCTACCCCTTCTGTCCTGATGGTGATGATCATGTAGCATACCACATGAGACAGCCCTCTTTTTAGCCACTTCAGTGAAAATAGTTTTTGTGCTCACAAAGGGTTCAAACTGCCTGTAAAACAGAGATGACAGGTTTAGCCTAGCTACAGTGATCCTAGATGTGGCAGAATGGACTCATAAAACAAAGTTATGGAACAAATTAAACTTGGAATTGCTTTTAGCCTAAGATCAGTCAAAAAGTGAATACAAAAGGCAACGCCTGGCACCATATTTCCAGGTTTCTTACAAGAAAAGGTGGTCACAAGAAGCACTGTTAGGTTTATAAAAAGCATAGGTGGTAAACAAAGTTTCTAGCTGTCTGTAGAGATGCACGACATGAACACATGCATACACACGGCATATTTGTTATAATAATCTGTCTTCTGCACATGATCCAGTTGGAAAATGTGTGCTTATGTATCTAAAGCTAAGGAATCTATATATAGGGTCATTTCCAAAGAGAATGATTCCTTTGGGGAGAAATTTCATGTCATGCAGGCAAGAACAACTATTTGCTAAGCGAAGGGTTCAGAGGTTAAAACTGCCTGGGCAATATCATTTTTGCAACAACTACTGGATTTTTTTAAACATGTAATTACAAGCACAAAAAAAATTGGACATAATACTTTGCAAATGATTTATGAAAAAGACTGCATACAGTATTGAGATATAGTAGACAGAATCTGCATTTGAAAGGAGATGTTTAAAGATGCTTTTATAGGAAGAAGGAGGAGAGGAATGTGATAAAACTATGCATAATTATTAGTTGCAAAAATATAATATATTTTCTCCTGTAGTTATTCTGATGCCAACTCAGTCTGAATAAAAGTAGCATTGCTGGCCTAACATATGGCAATTTCTGAAATTGTTTACATGATTGCTGCACCAGTTATTAATAATCTTTTAGATAAAGAACAAAAGGCATGAATTTTTTATCTAATTATATATTTTTCCTTTTCTTAATAGTTAAATGAATAGTTCTTTCAAAAGGAGTTTTTCCTAGCAATGAACAATAAGGCCATGTCTACACCAAGATGTCACATTGATCCGGTTTGTTCTCTCTAATTGCATTGATTTAATGTTATTGAACTGAAAGTTCTTACTACCACTGTAATGCAGTCTTAAGGTGGATTCTTTTCTAATTGGCACATTTGCATGCCTCTGTTTTGTTTTTTTTTGTTGTTGTTGTTTTTGTTTTACCACATTCAGCTATTTTTATGTCCTTTCTTGTAACATATCATGTATAGCCTATCATAAACAACTAATTATCAGACCAGGGATGCTTTCCAATTATCCATTAGCTTGGCAGCGTTATATGTACCATATGGAATACTCAAAAATAAAGGAGATTGTACCCTACATGGAATGTCATAAGACCACAGCAAGAATGTTGAGCACATACCCTCAAACATAAAAATGGATACTCTGTCAGTCTGATCATATTCCCATACTGTGGACATTTGACAACAACACAGCTTTGTCAAAAGACTGTCATTTCCCTAAGAAAGTCCTGCAAAATGAAAATATCTCACAACTAACAGATCCCTCTTTTAGGGGGTCAGCAGAAATGTCCCCTTGCACTTCCAGAGGGCAGACTTTGCCCTATTTAGGAGTTTGGTTGGCAGAGTCACTTGCCAGGCAGCTCTATAAACATATTAGCAGCAAAAGGAGGGCTGTGGAGAATCTCCATCATTTACCAAATGTGGGGCTAAACACAGTGACAATGGATGAGGAAAAGCTGAGATTCTTAATGACTTTTTTTTCTGTCTTTAGTAAGGCCAGTTGTCTTCAGGATACCCAGGCCCCTGAGGGGAAAGACAGGGATGGGGAGCTGAATGAAGTCCAATTAATCCTAGGGAAAATGGTCAGTAACTTCCTGCATCAGTCTATAGGGTCAGATGGGATCCACCCAAGAGTACTGAGAGAGCTGGCAGAGATGCTCACTGAATCACTTTCCATCATTTTACCAGCAGTCCTGACTAACTAGAGAGGTCCCAGTTCACTGGAGACTGGCAAATGTGTTCTCTGGGGACTGTGCCTATCTACAGGAAGGGTTGAAAGGAGGATCTGGGGAATCATAATGAGATATGCTGACTTTTAGGGTGAAAAATATAAGACTTATATGACACGTTTACTTTGGAATAGGAAGAAGTGGAGTCCAGAACTCTTGGTACTGCAGACTAGATATTCATCAACTCTGGAAGAATTCTAGGCAAATCAGTTTGAACACTGATGTTTATATTCCAAATATCATATTACTCTCAACCTTCTGCCTGCTTGCTGGAATGAGAAAGGAAATACTTTTGCCTTGCAGAGAAGGGCACAAGTAGAGTTGTGAGATCATCAATCATTTTTGAAGGTCCAGTTTACTCCATGCATCCATGTAATTTATAGCCTTTCACTGGGCTGATGGCCAAGAGAAAGGAGGCATTTAACTTTACCCTAAGGACCTTAAAGTGTCAGTGATGTGTACTTTGGGAGAGTGATATGGAAGTGGTGATGCCATATGACAAGACACATCATTATGTGTTCCATGTATTGTCTGCTTCATTACATCCAACATCTGTGAAACATAAAGCGGGATCCTGGAGGATATATCTGCTAAGTGGACATGAAGGACTTGGAAGATTAGAGCTGCCTAGAATGATGCACTTCAAAATGTCCTGTACAATCATTGCAGTGAAGTGCACTGTGTTTCTCTGGAAGTTGGTGGGGAGAGTAGGTATGAGTAATGAATAGGCTGCAACCAAGAAAATGTTAAGTGAGTGAACAGGTCCTTCATGTTAACAGTACTTGATGACTTATTTTTCTGTATGCCAAAATGAATATTCTGAGGGAATACAAATTATGGTAAATGTTTCTCCACAAAAACAATTGAAGATACAAAACTTGAGAGTAGGGTAACTACATGAGATAAGTTTTGAAGCAGTCAAGATGCTGTTGTGATTTAACCCCAGCTGGCAGCTAAGCTGCACATAGCTGCTTACTCACCCCCATCCTCCAAGGGACGAGGGAGAGGATTTGAAGAGCAAAAGTGAGAAAACTTGTGGGTTGAGATACAGGCAGTTTAATAGGGCAGGCCAAAGCTGTGCACACAAGCAAAACAAAACAAGGAATTCATTCACCACTTCCCATGGGCAGGCAGGTGTTCAGCCATCTTCAGGAAAGTAGGGCTCCATCACATGCACTGACAACTTTGGAAGACAAACATCATAGCTCCAAAATGTCCTCCCCTTTCCTTCTTCTTCCCCCAGCTTTATATTCTGAATATGATGCCATATGGTGTGGGACACCCCTTTGGTTGGTTGGGGGGTCAGCTGTGACAGCTGTGTCACCTCCCAGACTCTTGTGCGTCCCCAATCTGCTCTCTGGTGAGGTGGTGTGAGAGGCAGAAAAGGCCTTGACTTTGTGTCAGCACTTTTCAGCAACAAAAACATATTTATGTCATCAACACTGTCTTCAGAAAAAATCCCAAACACAGCACCATACCATCTACTGTGAAGAAAATTAACTCTCTCCCAGCCAAAACCAGCACAGATGCTTATGAGAAATTTGCTTCTCTTTTGTGTAATCAAATATTTTGGGAATCTTTCAGATATGATTTGACTGATAATTGCCATTTTTAGAATTTTGGAGGACTTCAGCATGTTTGCATACAGTAAGTGAGAAATGATGAAAATCAAATATAATACTTTCTGGTTTCAGCTAAGATTTTTCATTGTGGTGGAAGATACAAATTATATAAATTTAAAAGCATGCCACATATAGCCCAAAACATATTAAAACAAACTACAGGCCTTCACTGCAACTTCAAGACTTCTGTAGATGCATTTTCAAGTATGTTCATTCCCTGATAAACATGAACAAGTCTCTACAAAACTATAGCAATAGAAATATTATGAAGTAGTAAAGATTTTATAAATTTAAGAAAATTATTCTTCCTTGTATGTTTGGAGGTTTCTGCAGGGTATGAATTGCAAAGGTAAATTTCATCCAGAACTAATGCTATTGTACCACAAAAATGTTCTCATTTTACTAAGGTAGTCATCAATGGCGTTTTTCCAGAGCTAACTGTGTCTGTTTGCTCATGTGCCATATATAGTTATAGTGTGATTAGGCATCCTGCTGGATAGGGACTACCCCTACTTGCTTGCTTTTAAAGGATGAGCATAGCCCAGTCTTCCTTGAATCTTTTGCGACTACTTAGTAACATTAGTTTCCTAGAAAAGTTTGTCTTTACCATCCATTTTGACTACTGTTCATTTGCAGAAGGAAGACAACCTGGGAAGTAACATGAACACACTCAGTGCTGTTCTGCAGAGACAGGCCAGGTTTACTGTGCTGACTCAGGTTGCCTGTCTGGGGAGGTGTGTATACCATGAAGGCCCCAAGGTACACAATCTTGTGCTGTAAATTGGAATTTATTCTGTATGCTTAACATGATTACTCTGTGACTAGTCCTTGTGATCACTCTATGAGCACTATTTGTGCAAGGCACATGCTGTACCACTCAGAGTAAAGGAGGCTTTGATGGCATGTGAAAGCATTTGCTGCATTATAGACATGGAGAAGTCCCAGACTCAGCATGAGGTCAGATATTTTACTATTCTAGCAGAGAGTTTCAAACAAGTGGTGGAATTTCCTTCCTTTCCCTGTAGGTAATAGTATACAATTGACATGAAGCTCAGTGCAGCATTAGTGTCTTTAAGTGTCAGATAAGCAAATGAGCATTAGCTAGTTAAATAAACACACTAAACCACCATATTTTGCTTCAACAAAGTATATTGAACAACATTGCCCTTTAGGGGATATACAAAGTAGAACTAAGCTACTAAAAATGTAAATTTATTCCTCAGCATATTGCTGTTTAAACTGGGAATATTCAGATGTCTCTAAGGCATTTCTGGATAATTTTATCAGTTTATGGCCACAATACTTCAGGGCCAAATAATAATGTTATTTTCTTAAAATGAAATCAGAGTAGAGCAATTTCTTCCTGTTTGACAATTCTTGAGGTCCCAAAGCCCTCTTCTGCTTGTCACCTTAATTCAACTTCTCTCAACCTGTTCAAATTAATAAATGGTGTCAGAATACAGGGAAACATGAACCAAAGTTAAGTAACTGATGATGTAATTTCTAATAGGTTATTATAGCATATTTGTTTCATATGCATGCTATAAAATCTAGGACCAGCTTAAGAGCTTGCAGAGCAAGGTGAGAGAAGTTTTGAACTTAATGAGAGTTTTACATTTAACAGCAGTACCTGAATATGATAGTCTTACAGCTGAAATTCATTCATTCATTTATCTGTTCCCTCATACATTCATTCATTGAAAATGTTTTCACTGACTTCCTTGGAAGCAGCTGTTCATGCTATAAAGGGGAAATGTAATAAGGATGGAGGAACATACAGTCTCAGTTTGATATTCTCCTTATAATGTTAAATTCATGTCTGATTTCTAGACCATTATGCCTATGGTTCCACTCCTGTTCCAAATGTCAGGATGGAACTACTTATAGAGAAGTAAATGAATGTTACAATTGCAAAGAACTTTAAATATTATCTTTTTTGATAAAGTTAAGGCATCCAGAGAAGAAAATTGTGTCCCTGCAGGACAAGGAGAGAGACAAAATGTTCCAGTATTGCCCACTTGCCAACCCACACTCCCCACTTACATTTAGAGAGGCACATTGGGTTAGATGAAACTAGATTATTTTAACATGAAAATCAAAAGTTTTATTTTTTTCACATTTCTGAAGCCTGTTTTCTGCATTAATGGTTAATGTAATGTTAATAGTTATGAAAGACAACAGTAAAGCTCCAACATAAACTTGTATTACAGTATAACTTTTAGCATTCAAAAGAGTACAAAAGAAACCTTCCAAGTTTGGAATTTGCTTAGTCAGTTAGCTAATATAAAAATGCATGTATAGTTATTTACACCAGCTGTATCCCAGATATTATCAGAGATATGTGAAATTATGCCTACCATGTCTCATTTGCTATTTTGTACAAACTTTTTTTCACCCTAAACTGCAAAAATTAAATAAAAAGATTAAGTAAGTATAATGGAGAATGAGTAGAATGAGTAAACCTGAATCCATGGATGAAATCTTCAAATAATACAAAAGCAGTTATTAATTTGAGAAGATCTATGGATGTTAAAAATACTGCCTATAGTTGGAGAAAAATAAAATCACAAAGAAACCCCAAATCAACCAACCAAAAAAAAAAAAAAAAAAAAAAAAACAAACAAAAAAAAAAGCCCAAGAACAACAAGAAACCAACAAACCCAAGTCAAAACAACAACTTCAACAATTGTATTTGTAGGAATATTCAGGCAAATTAATGGATTTATTACTTCATGTGAGACAAAAAAAGTCTGTAAGTTTTTACTGAAAGTTAAAAAAAACCAAAATTTTCATTTTAATAACTTTCTCTTTGGTATACAAATATACATTTAGTAACTGATCCTTTTTACCAGTGACATAGACAGACATGTAAACAAAAGTATTTCTGGTTACATTTTCTCCCACATATGACTCCAGAAAATCTGTTTCCACCACTCATTGTTATCACCTCATACTGAGAAACAAGGGCCAGATTATTTACAACCCTCTATACAAAGTTTTGTTTCTTTACTAAACTCTGTCAGTAAAACATTGAGTCACTAAAATCTGTCAGTTGTTAATGATTCTAAACCGGGTAAGGGTGATGTTTAGATACTATTTATAGTTTGCATTTTAAAGCAACAGAATCAAATCCAAGTCTTTATTAAACCCCCAAATTGTTGCAACCTAGACACAACTTCTGATCTAGTTCTCAGCATTAATTTCACCATTCTTTTGCTTTCTTATTTTTTTAAATTTAAATGTGTGTGTCATACCCATAGAAATACTAACCTGGATGTCTCTTAATAGCCCATTATGGTGTAGTCATGAAGTTGTCATTGTGATACAATTCTGTGTTCTGGGATCCACACCTCAAAGCTTATGTTAACAAATTGGAATGCAGTAAGGAAATGACCTACAAGAGTGCTCAAGGTCTGGAAAGCCTGCTATGAAATAAAGAAACTCTGCATCTGTTTAATTTATCTAAGAGATTAACAGCTGTATTGATCCTATTCTACACAGAAAATGTATTTTAGATAGTAGATTAATTTTTAATCTAGCAGAAAAGAAAGTATTAAAGGATCCTGAGGTTGAAAGCTGATATATGACACATTCAGCCTGGAAAAAAAAAAAGGTGAAAATATGTAGCAAAGAAATAATTTAACCATGTGAATCCCTTATCTTGGGATGTAGTTTGTAATCCAACAGTTGAAGTTTACAATTTTAACTTCTTTTCTTTTTAATGATGACCTGCAGTTAAAGCAATGCTCAAGTTTTATATTCAGCAAGTGAATTTTTTTTCACTGACAGAAAGGAAATACATCTTTGAAGTTTTCATTTTCTCCCTCCGAAGTTCATGTAGTAAATGAGTATATCAGAACAACCTGATTTGTTCACATAGCTCTTGCATTTCACAGTAAGACACTTGTGACTTAAAATTTGCAGCTTACCTTAACCAAGAAAATTATGCTGCCTAAATATTTTACTTAAATACTTTTTCCTAACTTGGAGTCCAAAGATTGCAATTCTGGTAACAAACCACAATGCACAGAAGTTCCTTCCTAATGCAACCTGCAAGTTTGGCATAATTCCTTTGATGTCTCCATGGGAGTCTCTACACCTTTATTGATTTCCTGAACTTCATGAACAAGTCCAAGACTTGCTTTTTGCATGGCTGCATACTATCCTGGAATTATTTAATTTCTCCTTCACCTCTTTGTGCTGGCCATTCAGAAATTGGAGGTATCTTCTTTGGCAGTGCTCAAGAACTATCCCAGGCCTAGATATTTGGTTTATAGTCAATTTAGTAATAAATGATCCTCCAAAACTTAAGGTTTGTTACAGATTTGTCTTAAGGGGTACAAAGTGATTGTAACATTTAAAAAATTGTTTGACAGTCCTAATTTTATAATGTGAAGTCAATCTAGATGACGGTTCCTTAGTGATCTCTCTGGGATATTAATAGTACAAGTGATAAGGAAAACTTGATAAGTGACTGAGAGCAATCAGGTTAAAGTAGAAAACAGAATGTTCTGAATATATGCTGAAATAAAGACTTTCCATCCTGATAGATGATACAGAGAAGTCTAGTAATGCTGAGTGCTGTAACAAGGAGCACTAATAAACCAGGGACAAGCTCTCATATCCCATGTCTTTGTTTCTCTATGGACTATCCTCTGACTCCTGGCTGTGGACACTTTTCTAGGCAATTGTTAACTGTATTCTTAGAATCTGATCTTGTCTTTTCAAGGGAGAGGATATTGTAAGGAGCTAGATATATTTGGCAGACCAGTAATATTTTTTTTAAATACTATTTGGCCAGACTGATGAAGTGGAAGCTGACTTCCATTATTAATTTTATTGTGTCCAATTTATCAAAGGATTTACGTGACAAATTATGCAATATATAAGATTTAGCCAATCTGCCTCACCCCCACAGAAGTAGCATCTAAAATCAACTTATGTTCCGTAAAATAATTGAATCTATCTACTTTTTAGGATTCCTAACCCACTGTAAATACCAATGAATTCAGTAACACTGGTGCTTAGGTCTTAGCATGCACAGCCTATGAGGATTGGTTGGGGGACTTAGGTCTACTAACAGAAATTGTGGGTCTGGTTACCTTCTGTGGGAACTTGAAATGAAATTAGAAGGATGATAGCTCTCTTCTCAGCAGTGACAATGGCAAAACAAGGGGCAGTAATCGTATGCTGATGCTTGTGAGGTTCTTGATGAACATCTCTCCCTGGGAAGGTGGTTCCATACTACAACAGTTTATCCAGAGCTCTGGAGAAATCCCTATCCATCAAGCTTTCCAAGATTTGATAGTCAATCATTAGCCTATTGACCAGTGCTGTCAATAGAGCTTCTGGGACATAAGGCAGGACTAGATGACTACATGAGCCCCGAGATCCTATCCTTTTGTTTTAGCATGAACCTTCACCAGATTTCTCTGATTCTATGAACCTCCATTTTAAATTGTGTGAGTAGGCAGCTGAAAAATCTTCACAAAGACATTACTGAACTTTTGCCCTATAATACAGGCTTTATAACATTCAGTCAAGAAGTGGGAACTCTGTTCCTTTGGAAAAAAATTGAATCTCTCTTTCTTTTACATGAAAAAAATATCCACCACTGGCATGTAATGAATGTACTTATCGTGTCTTGTCTTGAAAGAGAGTGACTGGACGGGCAGGATTATGACTATAGTTTATATCCATAAATATATGTTTTCAAATGTAATAGAACATGCAAAAACTCTGGTTTGTATTAGTGGTTATGGTACTAGAAATGTCAGAAATGCTTTTCAAAGTTCCATATTCTGGCACATATATAATGGCAATCAGAGAAGTGACACCTGCTATTTCCTGAGTTCCTCTGTGGAAGCATGTAGTGGCTAAAACCATGTAAATTGAGTGGACTAGGTTAATTTTTTCAGACTTTCAGTGCACTCTCTTTTCATTAGTGATTACATTAAGAATTTTAATCATTATGTTATCCAGACCAATTCACCCCTTCCTTCTTCTTCTACCTGCCATCCTCACATGCTCACAACCTCCAGAACAAACCATTAGTGAAACACACATCTCTGTAGTCAATAGGTTATAAGAGAAAGGAGGAAGCTTCAAATTTATTTTTCCTTCTGAAAATCGTTTCTTCATTTTAAGTGAAAGTGTCACTGGGAAATATGGCTACATTATTCTTGGAGCAAGCTAACTACCCACGAAGTAACATAGAGAGAAACAAACACCTCTGGTGCTCTTCTGGACTAAGATAGTTGAATAAAGTCTGGTATGACAGAAAAAACAGACTCATATGCATGTTAGACCTCTATCCAGACTATGCTATCAGCTGATAGCTTTAGTAATATTCTTACAGCTGAGATATGTGGATCTGAACCCCAAAAAGAAGAGGGAGATACAGAATGAATTGCTCCTCACTGCACAGTTATAAAATATGGGAAGTACCAGCATTTTCTCCAAGCCTATTCCTTCTTTACTGTCTATTAAAAGATATAGCCACTGCAATTACTTTTGCTGAGGAACTTGAATCTTCAGATTTGTGATAGGTGGCTCTGAGCTTAACTCCTGGACTGAATCCTTAGAGGACTTTGTAAGAGAAATGTCTGTGTCTTTACTAAGCAAATGCAATGATCACATTTTTCAGAGTTTCCAAGAGACAATTTTAAGTACAGAGAACAACAAATTTTATTTGTCCTAGTTTGGAACAAATATATTCAGAGGGACAAATATTCTCTGAAAAAAACAGGCCACAATCACCCTCTCCCACCAGGTTTGAGGAAAGAAATATTTCCTCGAAGGAAAGTAAGAGGGAAAGAGAAAAAAACCTGTTTATTTAACAAACACAAAAGGAAAATAATAATACTAAACACTAAATAATATATATATAACAATAAATAATGAGGTCTCTCATTGGAAAACTGGAAGACCCAGGGTCCCAGGCTGATCGTGGGGGGGCCCCCCCCAGGACAGACCGGTGGAAAAGGCCTCCCAGTGAGGTCTCGACACTTCGATGTCCTGACAAGTCCAGGAGAGAAGAAGAAGAAATCAAAAGTCCAGGAAAGTGCAGAGGTCCAAGTCTCTTCCTTA
>WEIV01007296.1:16453-29008 GCA_013390005.1 Calyptomena viridis
GCCCAGGCGGCCCCTCCCGGCTCCACAGCGGCAGCCTCCGCTGCTGCCGCCCGCCAAATAAAAGGGAAAAAGTTTTCATTAAAATAGAACCATAACACAAAGATAGTTTAGTTAACAATCTAAGATGTGCAAATAGCTTTTACAAAATGAAAAGCAAATGTATAAAACATGTTTTAGGTATTAACTGAAAAAAATCAAATATCTTTAAGAAAAATATCCTTATTATGTTTTTATGGTATAAATTGTCTCCCATAAATTCTCTTAAATAATAAACTGTAGCATTTTTTAAAGACTTTTAAAAGATATTTTTAAATATTAAGAAAAGAAAGTTACGGTAGAAAAGATGGTATAATAAATATATTTTTATTGCCATGTACATGCACTATGGGTAGTGTAAGTTTGGTAGGAAATGACATCATTTCAACTGGTTCAAAGACAAAAATCAAAGCTGCTTTTGTTTGTATGATTTTTCCTAACAAACTAGACATGACTGGATTTTCTTTCATTCAATGCTGAATCTTTATATTGCTGTTTACCATCAAAGCCTGGATGATTATCCTAAAATTTGGCTGGTACTTTTGAGTTTAGACGATTTTGTTGTTGGGTTTTTTTAAATATAAAGAACTCAGTTGTACCATGCATCATGAAAACTGTGCCTCTTTTGTAATGTGTTTTTCCCTGGTTTTATGAAATCCCAAATCTATGTGCAGAGTTGCAATTTATTAAATGTCATGGATGGGTCATCTGACCAGTAGTTTGAGCAAGAAATTCATATCCCATGATTCTGAAGGCTGAAAGGTTAATACATAACAGATGCTGCTTTGGAGGAAACCATTACAGGCAATGCTTTTCAATCAATGAGATGCTATTATGAGCAATAGAACCAATTTCTTTTAATCAATGAACCTTTATTACGACATTTACAACGAGAAGCTCTGTGCAGTTCTTATAAACCATTCTTCAATCTTCAAAAAATAATTCCTTTTGTTTTTGAGGGTTTTTTATGGTTTCTCTAGTTTTGCTCATTTTAAGGTAGTATGCTGGATTTACACTCTACTTTCCTGCTTAAAAAAGAGAAGAATCATGGTAAAAAATGTTCATTTAAACCTGACATGAAGTAAAGGCTATATGTGAGTCCTGTTAGGCAGTAGCTTACACTGAGCACTCCACGTGGCTACAAAAACCTGTGACAAGCAGCTCAGCCCACACACTTTTGAAGAGAAGATTTCTTTCAGTATAAGGGCCATCAGCTTTCATCCTCAGTGCAGACCTTGGCATCTTTGCCTGTGAGACACACAGGCACCTTAATTTCGTATTGCATATTGAATGAAATTATTAACTCTTTGTTAAGAGTACTTTTCACATTGAAACAAAGACAGCAAGAAAGTGTGTCCCTGTTGACAAATGTCAGGAGAGGGAGTAATTTGCCCTGCTGTCCATTCCTCTATCCTTTTAGGAATACCTAGTCCCTGCTGGCACTGAGGAATTTTACCATGGGAGTTGGCAATGGATTAGCATCATTAATTCCCTGTGTTTTGATCCACAGCTATTTATTTCCTCTGGGCACAGAATAAAGCTCAGCAGTTTGGTCCTGGTTGGCTAGTATCCCAGGCAGATGCCTAAGATGCAGGGTTTAATGGAATGCCCTTTAAAGACCTCACTTTTTGATCAGGTAAGAAATGCTTTTTGAAGAAAAAATGCAGATAATTAAGATCAGGAAGGTCTTAACTTACTCCTCATCTGTTGCTGACAGACTCCATCCTCACTCATCGCTCCTCCAAACACATCGCTACTCCAAGCCTTGGAGACCTCACTGGTAAAAGTTAAGGCAAAAAAGAATCAACATCATATGTATCTGCTGCCACTGCATTCCCTGTCCTGACAACAGATAACAACTTCTTTTTCAGCTTTTTACTGGCACAGTAGCGATTTTTCTTGTTTGTGATGTTCTTGTAAACCTTAACTGCATTTCAGCTTTGGCATTCCTAACACCATTCCTACATGCCTAGGAAATATAACTTTAGTCCCCATTTGCAACTTATCATTGCTTGCTCCTCTGTATGTTGCCTCATTGCATTGGAGCTCTGGCATGAATTTCCTACTTAGCTAAGTTGGTCTCTTTATGGTTTATTTTCCTGATTATTGGGATAGAGTATTCTTGTACCTGTGGGATGCTGTCCTCAAAGATTTCATCTCAGCTTTCCTTTTTTCTTCAGAGCTTTCCTTCACAGAATCCCACTGACCTGGGAGTTCCTGGAAAAGTTCAGCCTGAGGGGTTGCTCACCTGAAGTCTAGAATTTGGACTGCACCATGTCCAAATCTATCCTCAGTACCCTCAGGACCTTTAACTCCATTTCTTTAAAGTTATCACAGCCAAGGCTATTACTGGTTATCATATTCCAAATTAATTCTTCCTTTCTAGTGCTAATAAGTATCATGAGTCCTTACAGCCAAGGATGGATGCAAACCAACCTCACCTATCCTATTCATCTCATTTTCATAGAATGATGACTCTCAGGGATTGAGGTGAGGCTGACTGTCCTGTAGGTTCTTGGGTCCTCCTTCTTGTAATTCTTGAAGATGGGAGTGACAGTTGCTTTCCTCCAGTCTTTGGACACTTCTTACAGTTGACATAATTGATCAGAGATTATTAATAGTGGCCTTGCAATGATATATGCCAGCTTCATCAGGACATATAAGTGCACCCCTGGAGGGCCCAAGGACTTGTGTATGTTCAGTTTGCTTAAGTATTCCCTGACCTGATTCTCTTTCACCAAGGGTAAATCTTTATTGCTCCAGCCTTTGCCATGGTCTCCAGGACCCTTGTGAAATGGTTTGACATTTGGTGCATCAGCTCTTTCTGTGTAACAAGGTACCCCATCTTGTTAAGCAGCAGGCCCACATTTCCTTCTATCTGCCTTTTTTCATCTATGTGCATATAGAAGGTCTTGTTGACTTTGACATCCCTGGCCATATTTAATTCCCTTTGGGCTTTATCTCTGCTAACTTCATCACTGGGTGCTCAGATCATGTTCCTGTGTTTCTCCCATGTTCTCCATCCTTGCTTCTTTCCTCTGTATGGTTTCTCCTTGTCTCAGAGTTTGGTTACAAGCTTTTTGTTTATCTGCAAAGGCCTTCTGGCATTTTTACCTAATTTCATATTCATTGGCATGGACTACTCTTAAACATGGAGGAGGTGATCCTCGAATATTTAACAGCTTTCTGGGGCCTTTCTTCCCTCCAGGGTCTTATTGCACAGGACTTTTCTAACAGACCTGTGAAAGGCCAAAGCCTGAGAACATGTAGTTCTTGGTGTGAGACCACGCTGTTCTGAGTGTGAGACTACATGCTCTGAGACAATTGATTATCTCTCAAATTTCTCTAAAATTCATTAATTTCTCCATTTTTGAAGTGTTACTGATGGATTTTTTGGCAAAAAAAAAGACCCTTTAAAACCCCTGGAAAGGCCATGGATATGATTTTTCAGTAACCTGAAGATCCACAGAGATATATTCAAGAGAGTATATATATTTTACTTCATATTATAATGTACCCATGTTGTACCCATGTGTAAAAATATACATGAGAAGTGAAATCCACAAGACTCCCTTGGAAATAAAATTTTTATATATGGCTTATTCTCAGTAATATTGTTCTCTGAAAATATTGTGTCACTTTCTTTTAAGTATGTGAAATTAAACATATTCTCTTTTTCAAGAAAGATTTGTCCATGAAATAGTAATGAAAAAATTCAGTTTCCTTCACAATTCTCCTCCATGCTCATTTATATACCATCTATTCTGGAGACAACAGGAAAAAAATTAAGTATTAAAACAGTTATATAAAATTTCAAAATAAAATGCTTTCGGAATCTTTTTTTTTGTAACTCAGTGTCTCCTCCCATTTTTGTAGCAGTATACAAATCTCATGTACTATATGTATGTGAGAGACACTACACTAATCTCATATACTATATGATAAACTACACATAGAGAAGTCACAAAATAATTCTTAGCTTCACTGAGAATATGCAAAAAGATAACTTCATAGTCAGCTTTATAAAGCAATGCAGAAGTATTGCTTTTATTGTGTGATTATCTAACTGAAGATATCACAGAAACAGAGATGCAGCAAGAGGAGTTGTCTCCGTGGCATATGTCCTGTACGGAGGAAAAGTACAACTTTCATTTGACAGTGTTTGCAAAAACCACTGGACATCTTGGCAAATGCAGTCTTGTATAAAGAAAAGAAAAACAGTCATCTAACACACATTTGCAAGGCAGCCCAGGTGGGGATTTGAGAAATAAAATACAGCAATGTGAGAGCAGCAAAATAACATTATAACAGAGCTCTCTAAGTTGGCAAGGAGTTTATCATGAGTGTCAGCAAGGTTTCCCGTTGTCCCTTATTGAATAAAGCACGCTATACCAAGCCACAGCTAACAGTTTTCACATCACATGGGACCAGGAACTCATTGTGCTTCTCTGAAGGATAAACTTTCGGTCAAGTCTAGGGGAGCAGTGACAGGAAATTTCAAAGACTGGGCTGTAATCCCTGGAAAGACTCACTCTCATTTGAAGAAGTGAAATGCTAGAGAACTGCATTCAAAGGGTTGTTTCTCATGTGCATAATATTTTTCAAAACATTAATTGCTGTGTGCTGACTTTCACTGTGATCATGAGAAGAAGAAAATAAATAGAATTTTCTGTCTTGCTTTGTGGCCCCTTAATTAATGCATTTATTTTAGAAGACTATTTTAAGACTGAAGATTTGATTGGTCATAGACTTGAATACTGGCACCAAATTCCACATACATATTAGCACTCATTGGTGTTTTGGCCTATGATTTAAAAAAAAAGGGGAAACTATATAAAATGCCTTACATGAGCTGGAGTTCTTTGCTCCTTTTGGTGAGAGCTATTGCATGTCTAGAGACTGGCTCATCACAAAGTCAGAGAGACCTGATTCCACAGTTTGGAAAGAGAGTGTCAATAACTACTTACCAGTGCAGAGTCATGCAGTGACAGGCACATCAACATAAATATGTATACACAGAAGAATGTAATTGTCATGTGAAGGTAACGTGGATTTAATATTTACAAAATAGCCAGGTTTTCTTGAACTGTTCAAATTAATTCATGTAGACTCACTATCTAGGAAAAAAAACCCATCACCAACCAAGCAAAAATAAACATTAAGTGTTTACCTATAGGCTTTTTCATATTTTTTCCCAATAATTTTCAAAACACAAACTCAGAGTAACTCAGGCTGTTGGCTTGGAATAGCCCTTCCACATCTTTCTAACTTAGTCTAGTGTAAGAAGTGATCCATTTCCCTATTAGTTTTCTTACTACTGGTTTTGACAAACAGTATATGGCACCTATAGAGTAGGTAATATTTACTTGTGCTGGAAATTAATATTTCCAAATATTTGAAATTGTCTTGGAGTCCTTAATACATACAACATTTTCCAAAAAGTCACTGCTATATAGTTTACATGAAGGAAAAAGCTTATCATTGGAAATAACGGGATATAATACCTATAAAACATTTTCTGGAGCTTTACTTCAAAATTAGTACTGAATTAGGTCTTTGAATTTATGAATTTCTGACACAGTTTAAAGGCAACATTGGGAGTTTTGTTGCCAACAACGTGGAGTGACATTCATTGTAATTCTTTTTTTAGTCCCTTTAATAGTTCATAGTTTTTACAAAAAAAAAAAACAAAAACACAAAAACAGAGTTTATCAAAAGATTTCTTGTGAAGTATTTTAAATTATTTATAACAAAGTTAAGTTTGAAGTAAACTATTTTTGAAATTTAGTTCTGCGTACAGCAAACAAGTTGCAAAACTGAGATTTTTCAAAATCTCATAGATTTTTTCCTTGAATCAGTTTATTGTTGGGATTTTTTTTTAAACCCGATTTTTACTTTCATAGTTGTTTTCCTCCAAAAATCTCGTGGGATACATGAATTCTGATTACAATATTTAAAGCAATTCCTTTCCTATTTGTATAACAGGTGAGTCATATCTTGTCAGCTTTATCTTTTGAACTCTCATAATTTTCCATATGATCTTCAGAAAGGATAATTTTTTTCCATTCTGTCTAAAAAACCTAACATACCCTCTTCTCTCTCCTGCTATTCTCCTCTTTAATGAAAGAATTTTATGAGGGAAAGTTTTTCTCTGTAAGGAGTTAAATTCAATACATTGCATATATAGTTAATATTTAAGTCTTATAAGTATATGTGAATGTAACAAAAATGTGGATATTGTAAACTTAAATAGTATATTTACATTGTGAATACTTTAATGATATATTCTATCAAATTTAAAAAAAAATAGATCTTTCCTTTCCTGTTCACAACTTGACCTGGGCACAGATAAATGAGTCTGTTGCTCCATTTTGTCCTATTTTATTTTCTTGTATAGACATTTTTCATATACACGTATGTTTTTCAATAGCTAGACTCAATATAGCTTTTTATAAAGAAGGATCACTTTATTTAGCATGAATGAAGTATCCTTGCCCTGGGCTTAAAGTAGCTGCATGATTTTAAATTATAAATTAAAGAACAATCTCAACATCTGCATGTGATACAGAAGTGTTATTTCTTATGCCAAGGAAAAGCCATGCTGTCATGTTCACTGTTGTTTTCAATATTTCATTCTTAAGATGGTGGGACCTAGAGGTGAACGCTGAATCCTCATGTGATAGCTTGTAAGATTCCTAATTGCTTTTGCCAAAACATGACTTACTAGTTTTGAAGGATACTGCTGTTACAAAGACCTGTAGCTGACGAGACAGTGAACGGGAGAGATCCAGCCATTCTGTCACTTCTGCTGGTAGCAGTCAAGTCAGCAAACATTTTTATATGACAAAACAATTAGGCTGCAGTTGTTCAAAAAAGAAATGAAGTCACCACAGTGCAGAAGGATTTTGTGGCCAAAGGTGTCATGAGGAATCGCACTCCCATTATGTTTGATTTGGCTTCCAGAGGTTTTCTTATTTACCCTTTATGAATCCCTGAGGTTTTTGAAGGACCCTGAGCATTTGGCAAATGTACAGCTGTAAATTCATCTGTGCACGTTCACACACAGAAACAGTTGTGCCTCTGTTCCCTGTGAATCAGTGTCAGCAGGAGACTTGCAGTTGGACATAACACCGCTTTGGACCAGTAACACCTCAAAGGTTACATGATGCTTTATGGATACCGACATGTTTGCCCTCAGTCCCAACCTATAGAACTCAAGGCCTCCAGTTTCATTGCTTTCCTCTTACTGTTGCAGAAGATACCAGCCTCCAGAAATAGAAGAAGGAAATACAGAGAATTCCATGAGATAAATAAAAATACAGAAAATTAAATTTAATTGTAAAATACACCACTTCACAAATCTTCTAGGATTTACAGCTCTGCTGAGATTATCATCTCTGTTTATCTGGACATCCAGAAATTGAAAAGAAACAGAGACAAGGCAAGGTACAACAGCCCATTTTACCACTGTTAGAGTAGTGGCATAGACGATGAATGAAACCAGCAGGTCAAGGCCTCCTGTGGTTGTCAGAGTAAGAATAAAGAACAGTTAGAGATACTAGAACATTTTCTAGCTTTCTAGTTTACCACCCAGGTCCTTTATTTCCAGCTGTCCAAGGTTTTATTGCCAAAGTGCTTCCTTGCAATATAGCATGGCAGGATAAAGTGGAAAGACTTTCAGTTTCTAACCATCTAAATACTCTTTCTGGTCCTGGTTTAGAAATTAAAAGAAGAAAATAGTATGTCATTTAGCTTTGTTTTCACATTTAATCTATGGCGCTGGAGGGAGCAGCGCATGCCCTGAGCCTAACTCAGAATGCTGAGCCACGGTGATTCCATGACAAGGGACAGACAAGGGAGTTTGAAGCCTGGTGAGACAGTTCTCTCTTCCCCTTCTCATCCTGTACAGTTCATGGCCTATGATCATCCGGAACATGTTTTCCCTTGACTTTCTCATTCAGTGTCTATTGACTGATACTGAGAGGCAGGCTGCTGAATTGCACTGTGGCAAATGTCCGTGTCTGCACGTCTCTTGTATCTGAGCTCTGTGCCTGTCAGTCACCTACCAAGGCACGATGGGGGCTAAAAACCTCAGGGTCAACAGAGAATAGCTAAATAAAATTTTACATATAGTAAAGGGAAGGAGTAAATTTGGATGTGCCCATGGAATTAGACCTCCCAAAGAAAGCCATTGTCATTAGTACACAATGATTTCATTAAATCACTATTTATCCTGGCATTTATCATCTTTTCTGTCCAATGTAGCTTTCCAAGGATGCCTCTAAGCCATTGAGAGTGCTGTACTGCATGACTGCCCGGTGCTCAATTTACTGCACACACTGTAAGAATAACAAAACTCTTCATAATACATTTGCCCATCCAGGAAGCATCAGTTTCATTTAGTCAGAATCTTCTTTTTTTTTCAGCTCCTTTCTGTGTAAAATTCAAGGTTCTGCCTGTGATCTGTTGCATGATTTGTTTCTTGGCCTTAACTGAGGCAGCTAATGTCAAGATTGTCACATCACATTAACAGCCTTTCCAAGCTACTGGACACCACTCTGAGTCAGATTGAATCACTTAAAAAGGGAAATTCAGTTACAACAGAGGCTAACAGCTGGGATTGCAAGTCCAGACATGCACCTAGAAATGCAGCAGTTTTCCTGAGGATCTGGATACTAGAATTAATGTTTGTAGATTTTTTCCTATAATATATCAGACAACCTTAAAGTAAACCTGTTCCCCAGTGCAGAAGTCTACTAGAAATATCCTCAGTGAAAGACCTTTTTTTCCAAATAGCAGAATATAGCATTATATATACAGAATATAACATTATTTAATAATTTTATTGTCTTTAGAGATTTTTCCACAGAATGAGTGGATTTTTAGTGACTACTATTTAAGAAATTAAAAATTGGATAAAGTCTTGATATTCTGCTGCTGAGGAAGAAATGTGAAATACAAAATAATGCTTCTATGGTTTTCCTAAATTTTTGTTGGCATTAGTTCCACCACAGTTGACATTTACTAAGAGTGACCATCATCTCTCAATGGAGCATGCATAGGCACCATTCACTAAGCTGTACATTGCAGTTACAGACACCTGAACAGGTGCCCATTAAGCATGAAGCACTAAGCTGGTGAAACACAGCTGCACATTAGCAGTATTCATATACAGATTAGAAGAAATAAAAGACACCATTAAGAAAAAAAAATCCCTGAAAACCAAATCCACATAAAAAATTTTAAGCGAAAAATAGTCGTTCGGTGACAATAAATAGGATCAAAAGTTTGGGGTTTTTTCCCACCCAGAACTAACTTCTTGATATTTTGCCACTCCACAAATGGTCTTTGTAAAAAAAACCCAACAGACTATATGGAGAATGTATTTACTATCTGAAGACTTTTAAAATTATGCTCTTTTGAGGACATGTTACAGGTAATAAAACAGGAGAAAGTGGCCTTTTCTACAGCAGTAACCTAGAGTCAGAGTTTTATGAAAAAAGAGAGACAGGTAACTCAAACAATATGTACATCTTTGATCAGAATCATAGCGAAATAGAAGAAAACATTAGCAGCCATATTTTTTGATACACTTTTTTCCCAGCCCAAAACTTTTATTATGTTTTTTATGTGCCTGAGATCACGTCACTTTATTTAGGGCCTTACTGATACAGAGTAGCACCTTGATACTCAAATAGTCCCATCTATTTCAGGGACACTTGCTTTCCCACTAAGATTCTACTGACACAAAATAACAGAGAATTACTGACAGGAAAAAACAGTGAATCAGAATTGTTAGTAGGCATCTAATTGGATTTTACTAATTAGTTCCTATTAAGTTAAATCAAAAGTTAAAAATATATACTCAATTAGACACCAGAAATAGAACTAGGGCTGTTGAAATTACCTTATTACAATAAGGTAATTGCTTAAATTTCGTACTCAACTGTTCATTGGATGAGAGAATTACAATGTGAAATACTGCATACTCCTGATCAGTGAATATAAAAAATATTTTGTTATATTTCAGAAACTGTCTTTTTTTGGAATACAGTTCCCATGCAGAGTTTCAGCCCAAGGTTCAGGGTGTTTGTGTCCCATGTGCACACTGCAGATTGAGGTGTCCTTTGGCCATGTGTCATAACAGGCAACGCCATCAGTCCTGCCTAGGAGAGGAATGACAGAGTTGGAAGTAAAATGGGCATAAGGTGATATTTTTCAGCTTGCAAATTAATTGGGTACTTAGCATAGGTTTGTTTATGTAAATTTACTGTAGTTACTCACTTTATAAATTGCTGCAAACTCATTATAGAGCAAGCAACCCAAACACCTTGGCACTGGCTTTGACTCAGTGCAGTCAGAGTCAATGGACTTTGACTGTTGACAGTAAAAGGCTCAGGATCATCATAGAATCATAGAATGGTTTGGGTTGGAATAGATCTTAAAATCCATCTAGTTTCTATCCATTTGTCATGGAAAGACATGCCACTCACTAGATCAGGCTGCTCAGAGCCCCATCTGACCTGGTCTTGATGAAATGCACAACATCTAATAGTATTTTAATAAGAAGAGACAAAAAATTACTCAGTCAAGGAGATCATATCAGGCACTCTAGGAGTAATATTGCCACTGGCAAGTTAAGACTGTGGCAAAGGCTTGATTATCTCTTCCAATACATCAACTTAAAACAAAACTGTCCTGCTATTGATGTCAGTGGATTTGGGCTTATGTGATGGATGGAGGGATCATGTACAAGCAGAAGCTTGGTATCACCAGAAGACTGCATTGATTATGCTGGGATTTTTAATAGAAATTCTAAGATTATTTTTTATTCTAACGAAGTAGGTCTTTTGTAACACTAGCCTGATGGCAAGTTGAATAATGTTATCCATGATTATCATTGCTATTACAACTACTATTATCTTTTGCCAATCTTCCTAATGTAAAAGAATATTTGCTGGTAGAAAAGTTGACCGACTTACCAACAAGACACCAGTGATAAATTCAAGAAACTAGGAATTAGATTTCTGGCTTGTTTGTTTACAGTAGGCGACCTAGTTGGAATTTCTATGAGTTTGGCAGGCATGCACTGAATTAAGTAGAAACAATGTCTATCCCCATGTGGTATAGACATGTGGTATGTTTAACGTTGATAAAGTGGTGATATGAGGCAAATATGAGTTTAAGTTCATGTCTACCTACAAAAGCACTCCCTACCACTTGATACCATTGTATGATGTCGTGCAGACAGTTGTATCTTGATTCAGTTTGTATAGTATTGATCTATAACTTGTTCAAAAATAGAACTACTTTAATGGAAAAAAATGAATTAAATAATGTATAGGCTTGGCATGCGTAGTTTGGGAGATCTATTGCTGTTAAATTATAAAGGAATTTTACTGAAAGAGTTCTCTCTCTGTGCGGCATGTTTCAGGGTAAAATTTCAGATTTTTAACTTTTTCCTTTCAAATATTTCTAAGTGCTTTAAAAAAAATTGTCTATTGCAAATTTAAAAAAATCTATTCCAGCAATTATCATGTGAAGATTTAAATGCTTGAAAAAGTATGTGCAGTTGAAAACAAGGAGATATTTTATATCTGCTGGCTGTTTCTGTTGGACATATTTTTCAACGAAAATAAAGCATAATAGTAAGAGTAACGTGTTAATGAAATAGTTTCTGTGTATTTACTACACACTTAGCTCTGAATAACAAGTGAACAGACCCAGATCATAACAGGATGAACAGGACAAACACCAAGAATTCTTTGAGGGAGAAGGGGGGGCAGACAGTACAAGAGGAGGAAAAAGGCTAAGGGGGTTGTCACACACATATCTTGGATACCACAGGCCAGTGATGGAGCTGAATACATCACGGTAGCAAAGTCCATATTGTACCCACACCACGGCTGCATCCACCTGGGCTGTGATGCCTGCAAGACAGATACTGCTGATATTCAATAGTTTAATAATAGCACAAGGCTCAAGGGGCTGTTCCTCCCTGACTCAGCCTTAATTAGGAAAGCTAACTTTAAAATTGATTCCTTGGCAAAACTTTTCCTGAATATAGATAGCTAAAACACCTAGGTTTATACACCTTAGCCTTCTCCTATCTGGGGGAGAGGAGTAATAAAAAATACATTCTTTCCAAAGCAGGGAACTAGTTGAATTCCCATAAGTTTCCATGAGCTAATAACATTTAACACAGATCAAATGCCTTGGTCATGTAGTTTAAAGTGTTTTTTCAATTGTGATTTTTCTATTTTGCCCTTTTGGTATTTAACTGCTTAGTGTAAGTTTATAAATAATTTTTTTAAAGCTGTCCTCACAGGAAAACACTGTTATTGAGAACTTTGAACTTATATTTCTAAATATTTTAAAAGATAGGGAAAATAAATCAAAATTATTCCTGTGAGATAGGCAGTTTCCACTTGGTTTAATAATTATTTTCTGAGGGAAAAAAGTCAGCATTTCTTTGACTTTTCTTGTCAGGGATTCTTAATTTTAAAATTTATGATGTAG
>WEIV01007297.1:0-41227 GCA_013390005.1 Calyptomena viridis
GCGCACGGTCGTTCCCGCTGCTGGACGGATCCCACCGGCCGCGGCGGGGCCGGGATATTTTAAGGGTTTTTTTCCCCGCTGATCCGCCGTTTCTCCTCCCTTTACGGCGCTCCGGGGGATGGGGAGGGGGGGCGGTGTGTGTGTTTGTGCGTGTGTTTCCCCGTGGCTGCTGGCACCGGGAGCATCCCTGAAATCCCTGACTGACGGGAGCCTCTTTCTTGCCCTCGGTCGTGCCCCCCCCGGGAGGGCAGCGGCAGCTCGGGAGCCGCTGGCTGAACCGCAGAGCCCCGAGCTGCTACCACCGTCCCCGAGGCTCCCGCAGCCCGGGGCTGGCAGCGCCCAGCGGGGCTCTGGGCACCCGCAGCGCTGTTACCTGTGTTCAGGGCCAGGTTGGACGGGGCTTGGAGCAACACTGTCTAGTGCAAGGTGTCCCTCCCCATGGCAGGGTTTGGAACTGAACGATCTTTAAGGTTCCTTCCATTCCAAACCATTCTATAATTCTACCCCGGTGTTAAGGGTCCCTGTCAGGACTGAGTGTCGCCCCCAAAGTCGAAGCTGATGGGGAGTAGAAAGAGCTGCATCGCAGAGCACTCATTGCTTGCCCAGCTTCCTGCCTCAGCTTCCAGCCCCTGTTTCTGTGGGAAGCCAGAAGAAAGCATGTCCACACTGAGGCTAGTTTTTCCCCAACCTATTAATTTGCTTAATAAACACGATTCCAGCTATGTTTCCTTCCTGCTCCTTCCCGCTGGGGCTGGAGGAGCAGAGTCCCCTGGCCATAGCGTGAGCCTGCAGCACAGAGGATGTTTAGCAATTCCCGGGCAGAAGTGACAGCCTGTGACACCAGGAGCTCTCAGGCCCTGGGTTAGATGCTGCATGGCATGTGGCAGAGGTTCAGCAGTGATGTGCAGCTGCCTCGGGCTCCTGCAAAGGAGTTTCTCTGGCTTTTGTACACAAGAAATTTTGTCGAGCTGGATGGTTTGTGGCAGGAGATGGATACCTGGGAGAGAGAGAGTTCACACGAGCCTGCCTGCAGCCACAACATGGGACAGGGAAGATCCAGATTCCCAGCCTGTCCCTGTCCTTGAGGCAGGGGATGACCACAAATATGACTTCAGCTGCATTTACCTCAGTCTGCTCATTCATAAAACAAGGATAATAGTCCCAGTGCTGTGGAGAGCTGGATCCTAATCTTCTGGGACCAAGAGAGAAGTGAGAGCCACGGCTCTTCCATCTCTGCCCAATGATCCACAGGTACCTCCTCAGGGCACTGACATTTTGCCTGCAGTGATGTGATCATTCCATCCTAGAGAGATGCTCTGATTTTTTTTTTTTTACTCCCTCTGTTTTAAGTCCATCAGGAGCAGCAGTGCCATGAACTTCACTGCTGTTAGCCAGTGTTGCTGGACTGTGTGTAACCAAATTCTGTTCCCTGTTGAAGGAAGCAGGCTCCACATAAACCAAAAAACAAACAAAAACTAAAAACCCACCCAAGATAAAAAAAAACAGTCAAAACACCACAATGCTAAATGTTCATAGATTTACTTAGGCTCTTTTCTGAAAGCAAAAAGATAAACAGGTTCTTGGCACAATAGGCATAATTCATACTTTAAAAAATAGAGGTTGGTGTATCCTACATTCCTACAGCTAATTGCTTATACTTCGATAGGAAAAAAAAAGCCCTAGAATCACAAAAAGAAAGAATCCCATAGGTTAAACCAGATAAAAAGCACTTCAAATACACAGAAATGAGCTGGAAAAAACATTGCTCAGCACAATTCAGGCTGTACTTAACACAGGTCCTTCAATATGAGCTTCCCATTCCTTCTGCCCTCTTAGAGAAAGGAAGTGGGTGCTGTCACCAACAACACTGTGCACTGTAAAAACATCTGCCATGACAGGATTCTTCATCCTTTCCTCTTCTTCCAGGGTACATGAAGCCTACAGGATACCTTAAATGATGCACAGTCTTTTAAGAAAAGTGCTGAGGCTCAATGGTGATGTCTTGGGAAGGTTCCTCCATGGACAGAGATGGGCACCAGGTACTTCTCCATCCCCAACTTTGAGGGATCCTGCAGCCAGTGCACCTTCAGGGAATCAATGAAGTGTGTTAAGTGTGTTTTTTAAAATATCTGCTTCTCCATGTACATACGTAGACACACACAGACATGCCAAATTTAAAATCCTAAGGGGTAAATAGTCTAAAGATTTTCCAAGATGATTTTGAGCACTATAAAAAGCAGAGATGCAGACAGTACTTGGGCAGTAGGGAAGGAATTTATAGGGCAGTCAGGTGCCTTATTTCTAGTTACCTTTCACTCTTCAGTCATCTTAAAGGGGTGATGAAATCAGTAAACTGACCTCGATGTCAGGGAAATGGGTCGTGTGAGTCGAAGCTGAGGATTTTCCCTGTAGGCCATTTAAATAAGTAAAGAAAACAAATTCAGTTACTCCTTTACTTCCATAGTCCAGTTTCTGGAAAACTCCTAACCCCTCTAAATAGCCAGTCTCTCCTGGAGTTCTCCATCAAACTCAGCTGGAAAAGATCCCAACTACATCACAAATAAGAGAAACACAGAAATGTGGCACCACGTTCCCTCCTTTGTGGTTCCTGCCCTTGCTGATACACTGGTGAGCTGCAACTCCATTGCATGGCAAGATGAAGCAGAGCTGTGTGGGGAAAAAGAAATGAACTGCTGGGAAAAATTACATCAGTGAGAACTAGTGCACTCTGCCCATGACAATCACGTTAATAAGGCACCAGTGCAAGGCTCTCAGCAAACAGCTCCAAATTCTTCCAGACCTGCTCCAATCTGTGTTCTCAAGGACTTGATTTTGGTTACTGTAGCAAACATATGCAGGTGCTGGGTGTTTTTTAAATAGATCTTTTCTTTGCAAAATTTTGTGCAGCACTACTGCTGCAAAGGCACAAAGGAGATACTCTGAAGTGAAGGAATTCACACTACTTAGAAACCTCTAATCCATGTTTGGCTGATTGTGTCCAGGTATGATTGCAGAAGGACACAGACTTGGGATGTCCAGGTGACTTTTGTTGTGTTAAAACCCTTCTGTTCAAATCTGAGCTTCAGGCAGCACTTCAGGCATCTTCATTTCTGGCCTTCCAGCTTTTTCTTTGTCATCCCTTTTCCCCTCTGCCCGCACGCAGGCAGCTTTTCTCCAAGATTTCCCATCACTGCTGCTGATACCAGAGGTTTGTGCAGTAGCACATCTGTGATCAGGCAGCTTTGGCTCTCCACACCTTATCTCCAACTCTTTCTTTGGCTGTGCTACATTTCTACCCTCTGGAGTAGTGAGAGGTGCCCAGTACGTATCAACCCAGAGAAGTTTAAGTGCTGTAACAAAGGTATTTGCTGGATTTCCAACTTCTGCCATTGTTGTTTCAAGAAAGAGCCAAGAGTTCCCATCCCATGGGATTTAGGAGCCACAGTGCAGACACCACCAGGCAACACAGTGCAAGCAGCTTTAAACCTCCTCCTCCTACCACAAAAATCCATCAGTGGAAAGCACTAAGTCAATATAAATTCACACTACCAATGCAAATGTACTAAAAATGAAGCTGACATTAACTTGTAGCAGTTTTATGCTGCATAAGATGCTTTTTGCCCATACCATTGCAGCCTGATCTGGTCCATCACCTTGTCACCAAAACTCCAAAGCTGATCGTACTCACGTTCAGCAGAAAGGCAGCCCGAGGTCCACACCTGATCCAGATCAAATTTGTACTGGTAGATGACTTGGGTGTCCACAGAGCTGGCATTAATGGTGTCAGGAGCATGGCCTTGGACAGCAGCTGAGGGAAGCCTTGGAGAGGATGTGAGAGGGAACACAGGGAAGTTTTGCTTTGGGGACCCATGGGACAAAGGTCTGTCGAGGAACAAGAGGGAACTTGGAGGCAGAGAAGGCGGTTTTTACAAGTGAGAGTTGAACCAGTGCAAGACGGATGGTGCCTTTGAAAGCCAGCCCCGATGGTAAGAGAAGAAGAACGAGGTCACCACTTCCTTGTGCTGGGCTGCATTAGAATTGAAAACAATCACAACAGCGAAACAAAACCAGCTCAGCTGAACAGATGCAAATCCAGCGGCAGACACGGGCTCAATGCAGGTCAGGCTGCACCCATGCAAATGATGGGTTAGCTCAGAGCACGGCGAGGTGTCCACGCCGAGGAGGTGTGTACTGGTGTGCTGCCAGAGTGACCTGAACCCCAGCCTGGGCCGGGCTGTCCTGGCAAACTGCCCGGGGCAGGGTCCAGCATCTCTCCTGCCAGGCTCTGCCCATGCAGCCACAGCCAGGCTGCAGAGACTGAGTAGCCCGAGGGGAGATTTGCCAGTAGAGCCAGCCCGATAAAGCGCTCCCCTTGTGCAAACACAGAATACACCAGCTAAAGTGCTCTTCTGTCAGCGTAGCTTATCCCGGCAGTTTTGCCAAAGGAATCCTCGCTCGCGTTTCAGCGAGGCTGTAAATCTGCTGGAGCTGGTTGGGAGCAGCTCCGAGCAACATCACCACGAACAGCATAAATTTCTTCACCAATTCAAGTTTGTTCCCAGGTTTTCAAGTCAAGGTGTCCCCTGGTGGGGCAGGTGGCACCTGCTCTTTCCCAGCCAGCACACAAAGCCACCACGGTGGCCAGTGAAATATGGCCATCAGGTCAGGGGCTTCCAGATCCACCAGTGCCCAAGGAATGCTCAGGCTCCTTGTCCACGCTCAGGGCACCAGTTGCCACTTGTGCCTGTGGCTTGTTCCAGCAAAGCAATCCAAACCTCATCAAGCCCACAGTGCCTTCTGGAGCCCAATCCTGGCCCTGCTTAATAACGGAGGTGTGTGGGTAGTCACAGGGAGGCTTCCCAAGGGATGACTTCACACTTTTGCTGCCATAGTTGTTGCCCAGTGGTGGTTTCTTGGGACACTGGGTGGAAGAGCCCCACTTTGCCTATATAAAACTCTCCACTACCTGGGGAGGGGAAGGCTCTGAGCACTTAAATCCTGAGCCCTCCCTCCCTAAAAGCCATTCCTCAGCTTCTTGGGAGAGCCACCTGTGCCCATGGGTCTGGTCAGTAGTGAGGATCATGTCTGCACACAAGCACAGAATTTACATCTTCGGCAGCCCCAGACTGAACATCTGCCACACTCTGCTTATCCTCACCAGCTCTGCATTACCTGCACACGTAGGCAACACGCTGTCTTCCTGCCCCAAAATCTGGGAAGCATTTCCTTGTTTATATTGGGGAAACAGGAAACACAGAAATGTAAAGCATATCTACAAGCTACAAACACCTCCAGCTCACCCTGCCCCTGCCCCAAGCTGGCCAGATGTGATCTGGGAGCTCTGGGAGTCCTCACAGCACCTGAGACACCAATTCCCTCCTGGAGCAGGCACAGTGATAGCTGGCGGCCTCCCAGCCCTGCTGACACATGGAGCCAGTTCAGAGCAGGCACAGGAGAGCTCTGGAATCTGCAGACGTGCCCAAAGGTTCAGTGCAGGAAGGCTGCCATGGCAAAGAGGTGATGCAGCCTCATCTTGTCCCTCGGATATGGAAAATCCCTGGGTGGAGGCTGAGGGTTGTATTGCCCTGTTGGAGCTCTGCAAGTGGGTTATGGCACAGGGCTCCCCACACACACACCTCGCTGGTGGGACCCGACCTTTAGGCTCCAGTCTCAGGACAGTCTACCTGAACCATGCAATTGATGCTCCTTGTAATTTTACCTGAGCTGGTGCCATTGCAAATGCCATTCTTATCTCCCTAAGTACAGATCTTCTCAAGTTGTTAACAATGTCATTCAGCAATTTGTTACATAAGCTCATTAAGTTTTTTAGTGTATCTATGTTAATAGGCACATAAATATGGAAATGTTAATTTCAAACCTGTTTCTGAAATCATTAGCTGGGAAACTAGTCTGAGAAAAAGCAAACATGACCCAGGGATACCCAGGGACTTATTCAGGGTTTAGGTATCGCTGTGATGACCAGAGCAGGAGTGGGGCTGTCAGGAGTTACTGCTCCTCACTAATCATCATCTGTGACCCTTTAAAAGCACATTCATTCTCAACAGAGAACCTTCAATTACTTTGCTCTGCTCTTCCCACCCTCAGCTATGCTACAGTGACAGGCTACTTGTATTTCTATTATTTTTTTTCCTATTGCAGGTGGACAAGTGGCACAAATAAAAGGACTCTGTTTGGTTCTCCAAACAACATCGACTGCAGCCCAAGTATCCCCAGTGAACAACTGTAAATAAATAAAAAAATGTATTTAAAAAGAGTCATCCATTTTCATGTTCAGCATCATTTGTAATAGTAAATACTTATTCTATTGTATTTTTTATTTTTTTTCTATACCTTTTCAGCTGTTTGGCTTGACCTCCTGAATTTGGTGGTTTAACATGGGACAATATTTACACATCTCGTGATCCTTCCCTGAGAGGATTCTGGAAGGAAAGGAGTGCTCAGTCCTGACTCCTGGGCTCTGGTCCCTCCATGGAGGAGCTGTAGGAGCAATCACTCCATAGGCATGTGAGATACATTTGCACTGCTGTCAATAAATCACCACAGCCCTCGGTGCCTGCAGATGGAAGTTAACATGAAATTACAGTGTATGAAGTTCACTGCTCCATATTAATCCTCTGTGTAAAACTGGGCTGCCAGAAGATGCCAAATCCAGACTGAAGGCATCTGGGTGCCAGATGAGCAACTCCATGCCCACATTGAGGCAAACTGGTTTAACTTCATGATGTTTTTTAAGGGGTGAATTGGCCGAGGTTGTGGTGAAGTGCATGCTGGAGCAGGACAGAGCCTCGTGCTGGTGTAGGTGTCACATCATGTGCTCCACCTCAGCAGGACAAACGTGTCCTTGTCTCCTGATGCTCATCAGGTCCTGGATGCTGCAGCACTGTCTGGATTCACTTGGAGAGCACGTGGCTTCAGGCTGCTTTCCTGTGTGTGTCTGGACCAACACAGCTCACCAGTTCCAGAAAGGGAGGTGGGGAGTTTTCCTCTTCCTTCTTTTTTGTTAACTCCCTGTTCCTGGCACTTACTGGATCCCTCCATGTATTGCTTCTGCTGTGTGAGTTTTCTGCTGGATTAGTGAGTTAAGTAGCCCCCAAAAGATTGCCATGGAGAGCAGATGCCCAGCAGGGAGCTCCAGCCCTCAGGCCTCCTTACTCTACACCATTGGTAGTTCCTACATTGTTTGTCCATGTCAGCCAGCCAGGACATTAAAATACACTTCCTTCTCCCATCACTTTCCCTGTCAGGCAGAGGGAGAGGCCATTCCTAGGAACTGTATTTGTGAAAAACCTTCCTCTTGGCATAACCGGGACTGGAGGCAGCGCTCCTGAGCCCGGGCATGTCCTCAGCCTCTGCATCCCACTGCCAGGCCTTGCCAGGAAAATGCCAGGTGCTCTGCAGCCCCCACCCCTGCAAATGGCATCTCTTGTCATTGACATTGATTGTGAAATACTGCAAGTTGCTAATTAGGCAATAATGACTGATGGGAAGGGCATTTCCTGGCTGTCAACTGGAGCCTCCTGACCTCGAGGTCACTCTCAGTCACCCAAGAATTATTAAAGCATGGAAGAGGAGAGAAGCAGACCAAGAAGAGCAAAACTCTAACCTTTTAAAAGGGATGAGTGCTCCTCCATTACCCTGCCCAGCAGGGAGGACAGACACTTGTGCCTCAACCCTGGCTCAGGCTGCCCTGTGGTGCTCTGGTCTCTGCTCCTCTTTTCCAGTTACTCCCATTTCCCAATTAATCTCTGTGGTCCTGAAGAAATAGGACATCAAATATTCAAGGATTATCTTTTTTTATATATAGCTAAAAGGTGAAGCTGCAATTAGCAGTAAGTTGGGCTCTGCTGGGCCTGTGCATACTGATCCCTCCCCACTTCTAAAGGGAAGGTTTACACCTACTCCTCTGGTTTAAAATTGGGACCTTTCTCCCACTTAAACCCAGTGCTGGCTCTGCTCTCCCTTACAGGTGGCTGCATTTCATTGCAGTGGCTTCTCGAGGTTAATTAAACTGCTGTGAATTAACTGCATTTCCTAAGGGGTGACCATATGAAACACCATGTTTGTGTTTCTCCAGAGAAGCACCTCTGGTTAGAGAGAACCAGCAGCACATGAACCTCTGCAGTCTGGCCCTGGGCCACGTCTGAAGGACAAATAGCAACAAAAATTAACATCCCCATGCCCTACTTCTCCACTCAGAATCTGGCAAATGAGCACCTCTCTAAATATAAGCAAAGAAGAGCCAGGAGGGAGAAAAAGAACCAGTCAAACAGACGTGGGGATGGGACCCCCCTGGGTGGGACATCCTCTCTTTTCCTTGCAGGGAGGATGCTGGTGCTGCCTGGGTGGTGGCCCAGGCACATGGATTTATCCTTGAGTCACCAGTTCATACAACAGCAAAGGGCCAGGAGCCTGAAAATGCAGCTGGGAGACTCTCCCTCCTCTAAATTTAGAATTATAGGATGGTGTGGGTTGGAAGGGACCTTCAAGCCCATCTTGTTTCAATTCCCTGCCATGGGCAATGACACCTTTCACTAGACCAGGTTGCTCCAAGGCCCATCCAGCCTGGCCTTGAACACTTTCAGGGAGATATATATATATTTATAAATATTAACCCTGCATGTATTTCTTTTCTAGGCAAAACTCATTATGGTTGTACCTTGATAAATGCAGACAGTAAAAATAAAAGAAATAAGAGAAGTTGATGAGAAGGTGTGACCTTGTTAAAGCTTTTGCTCACCTCTGAAGTGTCCAGAAACACTCATCAGTTCCTGAGGATCTCCAGGGGTGATGGCCCTGAGATGTCTTCAGATTAGGAGGAGTAAGTGGTCACACACAGGTTGTTAAGGATGTTTTAAATGCACATTATTAACTCAAATAACTTCCATGGTCAAGATTAGCTTTTGGCTAAAGAAACAGAAGCAAAATTATAATATAGAGGAAACTGTCAGGTGCAGAGCTTTGAACATTCAGACTTTCTGGAAAAAAAAAATTAGCTAAAAAGCTCAGCCTGAAGTTTGCAGCCTGTTTTTGTTGCCCTGTTGTTTTTGGCATATCTGCAGATAGGCCAGAATTGCTCCACCTTGCTGGAAGCTACAGGTACAGGTGGGCAGCACAGAAACTCCACCCTCAGCAGCTTTGGTGAGAAGATGACAGTAGCCAAAAATAATAGTGAAAAATTAACCCATTCAAGCAAATCAGATTGTTTTTTACATGGTATTTCCTATTCCTTTTGGCCCGAGGGATGCTCTGAACATCCCCGTTTAATACTCACTGTATCCAAATGCTCTGTCAGCTCATCTCACCTGGATGCAGGTGTGAGTCAGGGTGTTCCTCTCCTTTCCTGTCCAGCTTTGTCTCCCATTCCCAGAAAAAGCAGGTAAGTCCTGTTATCCTGTCTGGTGAACCCTGATTATTTCCTGTGAATGTTCAAGCCAATCATGATACATTGGCCCCAGAAGTACTAGAATATGAGCAGCTTCTCTGGAACATTTCTTGGGGACCAAAATTCACTCCCTTTTTTTCCCTGGGTGGTATCATTCCCTTGGGTGGGTGGGTTAAACCAGCAGCACCAGTGGGAGAAGAAAGGACCTGTTATACTCTGGTGCAAGGAGGTTTTCCCATTCTTCATGAGGAGCATAAAGCCCTCAAAACTTACTAGGAATCACACAAAGCAGGATTTATATGCAGCCTAGATTGATGAGCTGTGTTATGCTACCTTTTAAGAAATCACAAAGCAACCCACACCCAGCACAAATCGGGGGAATAAAGGCTTTTAACAGACAGTTGCTGCCTGTGAATTCTTTAAAAAGTATTCCATCCTGTCTCTACAAAAGGTTGGTGAGGAATTTACAAACGTCCTAATCCCCCCCTAATCCTTTAAAATGCCGAGCTGTGATCGCACATGTTGTTTTGTGATTATGTGTCTTCAAGGGCTTGTTTAGATACTTATTTAAGAGACACCAACTCACTTTTGTCATAGAAAGCCAAAATGGCTTGATGTGTTTTTGTTGCACGTTCTTCCAAAAAGAAACACCAGTCCTGCTGGGAAAGGCAAGACATCCCCATCCTGTGGCACTGCCACAGCTTTTGGGGACAAGCAGGAGCTCTTCCCCATGGAGGAGGTCAAGTTTATGGTGGATGCAAGCAGAGAATGCTCCTCTCCTTCCTCTCTGCCTCAGCTTCCTCTCCTTTGCAAGTGGGGAGAGCAATGGCTCATCTAATCTTTTAAAATATTTTAGGACCCACATAGAAAAAGCTCTAGAGAAGGCATAGAGTATTATTACATTGGTGGTGCCTTTAGCAAGCACTTAATGGAGACTATGGCTGTTTTAAGTTGTGTGTGATATTTCTATGTGCACAGATAACCAGGGCAGAGCCGACTTTTAAGTGCTCATATGTGTTTAATTAGAGCTGCATTTTTAATCCTTTTAATTTGTATCTCTTTCTTAATAACCTCAGCTTGGCAAAGGTTGAAAAGGAATAAGTTTCATTTGAATATTGGGTAAAACTTGGTAACAGCTGAGCAGATTGTTTAGCAAAAGGGTTACAGCATGTTCTTTAAAGACTATGGGTAACAGTTGTAGGTAGCTAAGCCCGGGTTTGCATCCTTTGAAAATTATTTCAGAGAAGCTTAATAAAAATACTCTTGAGCTGAGTATCTCATCCAAGATATGGGAAGTTTTAATATATCTAATGGGGTGTTATTTGCCTGTAATCTCAAGGCAAGTAAGATCACAGCAACATTGATTAGTTTTTGCAGCACAGTTCTGAAATCTTAATGCAATTGTGTTATAAATTCATACTTAACTTTTGCCCAAAAGGAGAAAAAGTCTTTGCAGGCTATTGCAATACCTGCTGATGAAAGGAAACAGGCTCAGAGGTTAAAGATCCTACAGGAATGCTCCAAGCTGAATTAGTGCAAACAGTTTCAATAATCTCTAAATCTTGAACCCAGATCTAGTAGGGAGCAAAGAACCCATTTCACAAGCACTTGCTGCTTTGTTTCAGATAAATCTGAAACTTCATTTCAGACAAAAAGATCTGTCACGAACTTGAAAAGAAGAACAGATAAAATCAGTAACTTTCAGTTGTAAATACTATGATAAATTTTACCCAACACACTGGTGGATGGACCTCAGCCCCTGCCCATGGCATCACAGGACAGAGCAGATTCCTCAGCCAGGTGGCTTCTGCTTTGGAAGAAACAAGGCAGAGATTCTGTAAAAACACAGGGACTTTCAGAGTGACATTTCAGATGAATTGTATGACAAAAGCTCCTTCTTGACAGTTTTTCTGTGCCACCAAAATCCAACATTTTGGCATGAAAAATGACCACACTGGGGAAAGGTCTGTGCCCTTCAGACACACCAAACCCAGCAAATACCTGTGTGTTTATCTGGCTAATTGCTAATAGAAGCCACTTCTCAGCATGTTCAGTTTTGGTGATCCCCAGACATTTTCCAGTGGATTTTAGAGATCACCACATAGTGAATAAAAGCTTATTTTTCTTTGTTATCATGCACAGGTCATTTGGAAATGGCCCATGTACCCCCAAGCTGCTGGAGATTGGAAAAAATGATGGATGAAAAACTGATGGAAAAAAAAGGCCAAGTGTAAAAGCAAGGGCTTAATTCGTGCTCTGCCAAAATGCAGCATCCTTATCCTCAACAAGCAGCAGCAACAACCCAAGCTCACAAATAACCTCATTTTTCACTTCTGAAGATGTAAGGAAATAGCCCAAATCACTGACCATCCTCAGCCCAAGTCGCTGCACCAAAAATGCCCATCTCTCCTTCACTTTTGATCTGATTCAACAGGAATTCTCTTTCCAGATGCAGAAGGCTCACTGTTCCTTTCAGACAGCATTCCTTCCCCTGTGAGAGCCCATGCCTACACCTAAATTCAATATAAAGGCAAGTCTCTGCATGAAACGTGTTGCAGCTGTTGCATATCTGCACTAAGTGATCTTCAACAGTCGTGTGAGCAGCGTGTCTGCACTGCTTTGATTCTCTCTGACTCCTCCAATTTTGCCTTGGATTGTTGTGGCCACATAGCACTGGGGTGTTTTGAAATCAATAATCGTTGCTCTGGTCAAACTTCTTGCTCAACATTGCTCCATGTCTGTGCTGTCCGTGTTTGATGGCATGTTTCATGCTGGGTATTATATGATACTTCCCAGAAGGCATCAGAGTTCTCAGACAAAATTATATAGTTTTCATAATTCCTTTTGTTCATCTTATCATCCAGTTGTTTTCATATGGACCATTTTCTGACATTGCTGGAAAACAAGGATTATCCCTGTGATCTCGACACGCCACCATCCCAGCAAAGCACACAAAGCTCCCACAGCAGCCAGGGCTGCAAGGTCTGAGGGCAGAGGGATGTGGGGCTGTTGGTACTTGTAAACACTCTGCTTCCACTCTGCCAGGAAAAAGTTCCCTAATGGGATACTGGGAGTTCAGCTGTCAAGGAGAACCTTTTGTCAAAGAGGTGGATTTTCACATAAGATGTTCTGCTATAACATGGATAAGGACTGGAATAAGGAATATACTTCCTTGGGAGGCAGCAGGTGGTATGATCCCACCTGATGTCCTTGTGTTGGGGTACAAATAATGTTTGTCAGACACAGCACCTTCAAAATGACACTAATGCATGTGCAGAGGGCTCAGAGGTGTGTCCTGCCTCTCTCAGTATGGGTGGTGAGAGTTTGATTCTTCTGGAGTGAAACAGCAAAGAATTTAACTATTCTGGTTGTTTGGCAGGGGAGTTCTTGTCATCCCCAGCTCAGCTGCACTGACAAGTGTATTCCAGGAGAAGTATCCAGAGCAGAGAACTGACAGCAGCATGGGCTGCCTTCCATCACCCCAGCAGTTGCTCCTCAGGACACACCTATGTCCCTTCTCTTCACCTTTCCCAAAATGCTACAACTATCCACCTTTGTTAGTGATATAATTCTCTGAATGCCTGCCTGCATCAAATTCTTTCCCTAGCAATATTATTTAAACTGTAATTGAATCCAACATCATCAACTACAGCTCAGTCAGAGCACAGTGGCAGCTGTGGGGAAAGAAACACGAGAGGGTGATCTCTCTTAACTGACCAGGCCAACAGTGCTAAACCACTGTCTTTTCTCAGTTTTTTAGATTTTTTTTTTGAAGTAACTCAGTGCTGAGATCTCTCACAGACACAGCACAACTCCTGGTAACAGCAAATTCTACAAACTTCCCAAAGTTTGACCTGTGAGAGCAGAGCCACTGGCACAGCAGGGCTGGGGCTGGGGCTCAGCTCCAGTGAGCAAACCAGGGAAGGGATCAAAGGGATCTGAGAGTGCTCCTCATCTCCAAGAGCTACACACACTCCTACTTTACTGCTGAATCCTCACAACTGAGGCCCATTGCCAAAGCAGACTGAGAACAGCACTGAAATACTCGAGGGTTCACTTCCAGATGCAACATCTTTACTTTGAGCGAACCAAACAACTCACAGTGGTGGGAAAGGAAGGGAATCACCACTGACTGGGAGAGCTATGGGCAGTCCCAGCAAAAACCCCACCTGCTTTCTGAGGGATGTGACTGTCCCCAGAATGGTGACACCTCTTAGCAAAAGGCTCTTTGTTCAGACCTTAAACACCAAGAGAAGATTGAAGGAAAATTTGCCAGTCTGTTGTACGTGTGGGCAACAAGGAACAGGACAGAAGCAGAACAAGTGCCTCCCTCATCCCCCACTGCCTGAAATGAGCTGAAACCCTACTCCTATGCTGAGAGCTTTAGTAGGATGCCAACCCAACAAACACATCAGATCATTGTGCCATCTCCTCCAAAAATCCTTCTCTGCCTTTGATATGTTAATCCTGCGTAAGGCAAATTCTCCCATTAGAATATAGTCCATTCTGGTCTCCATGCAATCTGCATTATCCAGTTCAAAGTTAAATTAAAAATCCCAACCTGTGTGAATGTTGCAATCGCATTATGAAATCTGTAAATCTGTTTTTAATGTCTTAATGCTGCTCTAGTTGAACAAGGCAAAGAAGCTGCTGCATGGCATTTGCTTTACACTTTTTGAGATTCTCATGCACTAGTTAAATATTCACTCTGCAGCCTTTGCATTTCCAGTACTGCAGGACCCTAAAATAGAAGACAAGTTTTTCTTTCCCTCTTTTGTTTTTGAAATTCCAACTATGGGTAACTTGACTTGGGGATCTCTCCAAATCAAACGTGGAGCACTAAACATTGCAAGGAGAAAACGTTTTGGTGTAATATAGATGCCAGAATTCAGGATTTAAATTCCAAACACGCAGCTATTTGCAGTGTCTTTAGGGGATGATGGAGCCAAATATTTGATTTCATTTAAAATTTAAGATATTTTGCATGTTCATTCTCCAAGTAGCTTGTTTTTATTAAGAAAGTGTTTGAATATCACTGAAACAACTCAAGCAATGGACTCAACTCAACTATCCCAAATCGACCTCTTACAGAACATTACTTGGGAGAGTAGTTTGTTCTTTTCATTCAGTTTGGGATGGAAAGAAGCTCCCAAGGATTGGAATCTTCTGTGGAACAAAACCTCTATTTTCTGACCAACTAGCTTTAAAAAAATCAGTGTTCAAATCAGTCAAATAAATCCCTCTGTTTTCACTTGAGAGGAAACCCACGAAAAGTCTGGCACTGGCTCTCTCTGCAGTCCAGCTCTTTATCACTGCCGCTATTTCCCCACTCAGATTTACAGCATTCCTCGATATTAAGAGTATACAAACAACGCACATATGAAAACAACCGAGAGAGAAGGAAAGGACAAGAGAGGCGATAGATTGATGCTGCGATCCCAGATTTTTGGGGCAGACACCCCAGCAAACCTCTGTCCCAGAGGACACAGAGCAGCTCCTGCCGCGCTCCGAACACCCTCGTCTCCGTGTCCCGCGGGAACGAGGGCACATTCCTGTAGGTGACAGAGGGAAAACTTTAGCAGCGCTGCCAACACCCGAGACACTGAGCACGGCGGAAAAACTGCCACTCACAGAACAGTCGGGGACTTTCGGGGACTTCGCGCGGCAAAAAGAACGAGGACGTGTAGAAGGGCAGCGGCCGGGTTTGCGGGGGTCTCGCTGAGCTCCGCTCGCCCTGTTCTCCCCCGTGTGCCCCCCTTTCCTCCCCGTGTCCCCCCGTGTCCTCCCCGTCCCCCCTTTGTCCCCTCCTTGTCCCCGCGGCCCGGGGTGTCCCCGTGCCCGTGCTGCTGCCGCCACCTCCTGGCCGCCGCTGGGAAGTGCAGCCCGGCCTCAGCCCGCGGGGGTTTGGCCTCAAAATTCCTAAAATAAAATTAAAATAAAATAGAAAACCTTTAAAAGACCGACTCCGGCCACCACCCCGCCCTGCGGCGGCTCCAGCTCAGCCGCTCCCTTCGGGATCCATGCATTTCACAGCCCCCGGGATGCTCCAGACGCCCCTCCGCCCGCTCCCTGCTGGGGATCGCGCATTCCCCGGGATGAATCCCCGGGTCAATCCTCATTCATTTGTTCTCAGGTAGTTGAGGGAGGTGTGTTTGACACTGAATCGTCCCCCATTCAGCCAAATTCCAGCTCTTTTTGCGGTTTTCGCACACGGGAGCGCCGGGCTGGCTGTGCCCATGGAGCCTCCCCGCTGCAGCCAGTGAGTCGGGAGCGCTGGGGACTGTTTAATGATTCCTAAAAGAATGGGAACATGCAAACCAAATGAGCTTGGAGTAGCTTAAATCTCAATGGGGAAGTAAATGGCTCCAGCTTAAGAGATCCAACCATCCCGGCATGCCCGCTGCTGACCACAATTCAAATGCAAGCAGATTCTGTTTGACTGAATTAAACAAGAGCGCTTCTTCAAATATTAGGAAAGACAAGAAAAAACGGTCTTGGAGAAACAAATCCTGCTGTGCTGGATGAGCTCCATAGACTAACTAATCCGGGATTCTGTCCTAGGAGTCACCAGCATCAAATATCTGAGAAAGGTGCAAGGTACAGACACCTCATCTCACCTGGGACCGCAGGGACGTGAATAGTTACGGGAAACACAATAAATACGTAAGACCCTAAGTGAAAGATTAGAGCTCAACTTCATCAGCCTGAACAGACAATGCAGTTATAACGACTGAGTTTTCAATTTTGTTAATATAATTTATTGGTCCCAGTCATTTCCCAGCAGGGATGAGGAGAGCAGCTTCAAAGGAGAGTTCTGGGCTCACTGAAAATACATGTTAATCACATCAGGAACACCGTGTTCTCACAAAGAACATGTACTGCAAAGCCTGACTGGCAGCAGGAGCAGACGGTGGGAGCTGGGACAGGGCTGTGCAGGGCAATCGATGGGGGTGAGAAGAGCACATGCAGGTACTGTGGTTGGCCTGGCCAGTGCTAATCATCATTTCCATTCATAAGCATAAAAGAGTCGAGTATTCCCACCCCCCCCACTGCCATTTAAAAAGTATCTGACCTAATTATTACTATCCCTGTTGTGTAAATTCAGCACTTTGTCAGTCTGAATAAATGTACATTAGCCTTAACATGAGCGAAACAAGTTTAAACAATGAAGGCAGCTTTGTAAAGCTCCCTCGCTTTTTAACTTATTTGACACCACACTAAAGAGCCCATTTAGACTAAAGAGTTCAGCACATTTTGGGACCCATTAAATACCCAGGTTGAGACTAGATATTCCCTTTTTCTTTTTTTAATTTGTCCTACCCAGTTGCTAAGGTCAGCATAATTGAGCAATAAGCTGCTTTGCATTTCTTTAGCTTTGTAGGCAAGTTGCAGAAAGCTACACCCATCCTGTCCAGCACAGCCCTTCCAAGGCAGGGCAAACCCCACTTATCACTAAGTCATCCCTTGGAATTACTTTTAATTAAAAAATTTACTTTTAATTAAAACAAAAGACAAAACTCAAGGCATAAAACTGTGACATCCACGACTGTTAGGAAAACACTGTCAAATTGCTTCTATTTTAGTCTAACAGCATAGTTATTTCCAGAGTCAAGTCAGCCTTTCACAGAATCATTAATGCTGGAAAAGGCCTCCAAGACCATCCAGCCCAAGCTGTGCCTGATCTCCACCTTGTCCCCAGCTCAGAGCACTGAGTGTCACATCCAGTCCTTCCTTGGACACTCCAGGGATGGGAACTCCAACCCTCCCTGGGCAGCCCCTTCCAATGCCTGACCACCCTTTCTGTGAAGAAATTCTTCCTGATCAAAAGAGCAAAGAGGGCAGAAAAAACAGAGCATCATCACCCTGATCATTCCCTATTCCCTGCCCTCCTCCATCGTCACTGATTTCTGTAGGCAGAAGAAAGGAGGAGGCAAATGAGAGGGAACAAAGGAAAAACTGGGTGGAAAAAGTAGCAGCACAGTCAGAGACAAACACTTCTGCAAGGGGAAGGGGTTGTTCTTCACCAACACGCTCTCAATTCCTGAGAAAACCTCTCAGATCTGTCACAAATACTACACGAAGGTTGAGTTGTGGATGTTAAAAAGAACTGGTAGGGAAACATTTTAAAAAGAGAATTTCATTTTACTCAATGCCATAATGAAACCGGTTCTTCCCCAAATGAGATCTGTGGTCAATCTGTAAATTGAATTCTGTCACTGACCTGTAAGAGTTACTGTAATTCACATGAAGTTAAATGCTTGACAAAACCACAGCCACGACATTGTCAGCAGTACCTCCACAGGAACTGGGCAGTTGGATGGGTATTTAGTTCAAAATCCTGGTTTATAAGCAGAACTGCACATGGATTAGGATTCCATCCCTCTTACTCATTTTGAAGGTTGGTAAAGTTTGAAACACATGGAAAAAAAACCCCAACTCAATTATAATTTCTATCTGTCAGGAAGGAATTCTCTCAGCTCCATCCTCCAGAAGGAAATCCATGCTGTCTAGCAGTAATCAGTTCCATTTGTGATCCTCCAACAAAACACTTTTTGTCTGTGATTTGTGTTCAGCTTAGGACACACTGATTTCAGACCCTCTGTGGATTGTAATGTCTAAACAGCCCTTTTATTTTTAAATGCAACCAAGAAACTATTTGGCAGGGTCACCCCAGCCCTGAATTTGGAGCAAAATATACCAACTGCAACTGGTGTCTGGGCTGCAAAGCAAGGCAGGGCACTCACAGACAACTGTGTTCCTTCAGTCTAGCTAAGAATAGGACATTAATAAGAAATATTTTAATCTAACAAGCATCATGTTTTAAAGGGAACTTTCAGCTTTTTTGGGGTCAATTTGACTGGCATGTGATGATCTCATGGTGTGGAAGCTGGAGACCAAAGCAGGCTCTCTTAGCAAGCCACATGCATTTTCCCACTGCAAAACTTTCCCACTCTCAAACTTCAGTCCCGTTAGAGAGAAGGTAGTTCTACAATTGCTCCTAAAAAAGAAATCATGGCAAGTAAATGTTAATGTATTACAGAATGAATTCTGACTCTTGAAGCTTACAGTTCAAAGATTACAGAGTTTTATCAGCAGAATGTCACTAATTCCAGTCTTTCCAGAACAGATACTACTGTTCCTCCTTCTCAGCTCTGCCTCCCCAACAGCTGCTGAGGGCACTGCTTTTACTCTTAAGGGTTTTACTCTTATTTTCTAGAGATTCGGGGCTGCTACTCCCTCCCTTGTGCCATGAAATGGTATAAAAGTTGAATTTCAACCAAGACTCACAGAGATGTAAAACCCTTTGAAGACGAGATGTCTTGTGGGAAAAGGTGGTTGGAGAGGCAGCAATCCCTCCCCAAACCTACCTCTGTCAGCTCCAGGGTGTGAGGTGTGCAAGGATTGAGGTGTGAAAGGTTCCCTGTTCCCCACGGAGACAAAATTCCAAGTTCCCAGCACCTCTGGTCCCCCTCATGGATCCACACACGGCACAGGTGAGACAGGGAGGTGTCACCTGCACAGGGCACCAGAACTGCTCCTCAGTCTGAGGATGCTGTTATGGATCTTCAGGGACAAGGGGAAAGGCAGGTTTGGGATATGCTGTGAACCAGCAGGGAACACCCCCCTGCTCTGGGATGAGCAGGGGATGAAGCTGCAGTTCTGACCATTGATAGCCGGGTCTGGATGTGGGAACATCCTCAGGATTTTGGCTTCAGAGGCACCAATGTTGGAAGGATTGAATGTCCACGTGTGTGCAGCCAGATCCCAGGATTGTGGCTCAGGACACACAGCTTTCCAGCCTTTCCACTCGTGCACATCTGGGCCAGGTTTCCCAACCAACATTTGATCTTTGGGCTGTGTGAAGGAAGTGGCTGAATTTCAGTCCAATTCCCAGTGGGCAGGTTCCACATCACAAAACCATCCCCCTGTTATACAACTGACACTAATTGGATGCTTTTTTAAGCTCTTCAGAAGAGAGGCCAAGGCTTGATCATCATGGAAACAAAAGTAACTGTTCTGTGAATTCCCTGGAACAGACACATGGATGTAATGCTGAGGGAGACTTATGTGGCATCTCAAAAAACATAGGTTTCAGATTCTAAGACTTGTGCAGTTTTCAACTTTCACCAACATTCAAATTCACCTACATTAAAAGAAAATTAAATTGCCCTCCCCAACAAAAAGCAAACCACACCAAAGCAAACATCCTCCAGCAAACTATTCACTTGAATCCATTAAAACTTGCCAAGTCAACGTTCCAGTCCCTGCTGCTGATCCCGGCCAAGAGCACGAGTGTCACTTTGGGCTCCTCTGTCCCCCTCTAACAACAGCCAGTTGTGGCCAGGAATTGCATCACATGCCAGCAATACATCACATTCCTTCACTGATGGGTTTCTGTAAAGGGAAGGAAAATCCCTCAGCAGTCACTGACACACTTCTATAAACCATCAGTGTTTTAGGAACTCCATCCAGCACGTTGGGATGGTGGAATATTGAACACAACCCCTAAAGAGTGACACAGCACAAAGTAATAAACCCAAGGGTACATGAAGAATCTGTACATTAAGCAAATCAAGGCAGTCATGGATTTACATTGCAATAGCTGAGCAGGTCAGATTAAAAAAGAAAGTCACTGCTTGATGGGCAGAAAAGCCTTTTATCAGCAGCTGGACTCTGCCTGACACATCACTAAGAAATATTTTTAAATACTTTGCTACTTCTTTAGCAAAGTAACACATACATAAATGAAAACCATTAATTTAATTCTCCTTAGGATTCATAACTGATGTAACTAGAAGAAAAATGCACTCCTGCAAAACACTAATAGGACTTTAACATGTATTGTCAAAGAGAATTAGACTGCAAATAAAAGGCCTGCTGTGGTGCACCTGTTAGTGCAGGCATTTCATTATCTGTGAGCAACAAATAATAAAGGATAATAATGAGAAGAATACAGAACAGGGAGAACAAAGCTGATTCCTAGACATGCATTCAAAATGTGGCTTCCTGGAAGCTCCAGTAAACCTCAAACTGTTTGATGTGCTGTGTATGTGCATTCACAGCTTTGGAAAACAAAATTCTTACCACCAGATAAATCCTGTAACAAGCCAATTTTTAATTATAACTATCAAAATAATAATAAAATCCCAGCAGTTTCATTCAGCTTGCTTGAATCACAGAGCTCCCCAATGCAAATATCAACACAGCATTTGAATCTCCAGCTATTACCAGTTATAAATGGGGACATTTAAAAAAATAAATTATGAGGATAATTAATCATTTTCACACACAAAGGTAACAAGGTAACATCATGCAGTGGTTTTAAAAGTCTCCTACTTTCTGCATTTCTATTTTGGTTAGTTTGTGCCAAGATTATAAAAGCATATTTCGATTTTAAAACAGGGAGAAAGGAAGGTGAAAAACTTCCATTCCTCTGATCATTTCATGTAGATATTACTGGAGTCACATATTCAGCCATTAAATTGTTGCCATGGAACATGAACATTTCAAAAGGATTCCTGCATTTGGGGAAAAAGGAAATACTAAAAAGGCTGAAGGAAAGCCCATAAAAAGTTACTCTGCTCTAACAGTGACAAAACAAGCACTTGTTTATCTGTTGAACTGAACATGAATGTTATGGCCATGTGAACATGTTTTTATTTAAATCAACATCACAGGGATAAAAAGCATAAATCCAAAAGCAAAACTGGGTGACACACAATGCTTGGGATCTTCCTGTAACAATTACCAGTCCAACAGTTGTTTTCTGTTCAGAGTTTTAGGTCAGAAAATAAAACAATGTGCAAATTCAAAGTGGCAAGTAGCTCCTCAGAGATGGCCACAGAATCCCACTGTTCCAGCAGAAAAGGAAGGAATCTCACACTTTTGTTCCACTGTATCCTGATAATTCCAGCTTCAAACCACAGAGGAAACCCCAAAACCTTGCTGGGAAAACAACAGCTTTTTACAGGCTCATCTTTAAAGATTTACAAGGGAATACTCTGCTATTAAAAACAGGCTGCAATAGCATGTCCAAGAAGAATGTTGCACAAACATTTTCATGATTATGTTCTCATATATTCTGCCAAAAGGTAAATTAATTGAAAATACCTACAGAACCTTTTAGGAACATACATTAGTTCTACCAGAAAAAAAGCATTATCACTCTTTTTGGGGTCAGAAAGTAACAGTAAGTTTGAATTCTGTACTAATACTTTGAAAACTATAATTACAAATATAATTTGTGGCACAAATCAATAGAGGAGGAGAGCAGGCAGGAACTTCTTCCCTCCCTCCTCCTCCTGAAGACACAGCCAGTGTGACTAAGGATGGCAACATCCAACTGGAACGAGAAAAGAAAAATTTCTGTGCAAAAAATCCAACATTTTACAATGAGATCCACTGCTACAACACGGATTCTGGTGATCTATTTCTTATTTTTTATTATTATTACAAGTTGCACCTAACAGAAGTTCATTATTTACTAACAAGTTTATAACCAACTTACAAACCGAGCAATTCCAGATAATATTGGATTACAACAAAAGTTCTGTATCAGAAAAAGCCTTGGGGAAGGAAAGCAGCAGTGGATGTTCCAAGCAGGCTCCTCATTGTTTCAGAAATAGTAAGCTGTGTGAGTAACCCAATTGGAACACTCCTCCTTTGAACGTTTTGCTGAGCTGTGTGTTGTAAAAATAGATTTGTAGGCCTCAGACTTCTCAGTGTCTGCAATGGGTCTCTTCATGGCAGTAGAAGGAGCCTTATTGACTTTTCCTGGGCCAGATGAATTTCCAGTATCTGAGAGAGAAAAAGGAATAGAAGGAAGAATGCATAACAACTTACAACTGATAAAAGTACTTAGATAAAAATGAAAACAGTATTTTAGAAAGAATGTACACAGATGAAATATATACATTTTTGAGGCCTCTCAAATGCCTCCCATTGCACTCGACAGCTTCTGGAATTCACACAAATGCATTCAGAAATCTTGAGAAAGGAATTCTCTCCTACTTGTGTAAATCCCTAGCACTGCAATTCAGTATTGACAACATTTATTCCTCTAAGTGAAAAATGGCTCTGAGCTCAAGTCTTAAGAAACACGAAAGCATCCCCAAACCCTGCAGTATTGTTTGGAAACCAGCTATCAAATGCCAAAAGCTAAACTTGAGACACACCTTCCCCAGGGAATCTCTCTCCTCCCTTTATTCTTTCCACAGTCATTTATGACCAATAACAATGGCCTGCATAATTTTAGATTTGTAGTAGGAAAATGTCCATCCCTCTGTTTCTGATACCATCCCTCTCAGTGGATTTTATCTGCTGTTACACAAGAAAACCCCTCTCTTTCTTAACAACTATTTAATTTTCTCCCAAGTTACAGGATGGTATTTTAAAGAGCACAGCCCAAGTCCCTGGTGCAAAGAAATGAACACAGAAGTTTGCACAAACTTGACATCCTTAGTGTGATTTAAGCACAACTTGTAAATAGCTGGGGGGAGCCTGTCTGAAAATGCACTGAGCTTCCTCCTGTTGCATGGACAATCCCAAATCCTCACATGAGACCCTTTTCTATTTGGAGAATGTTGCTTGTAATGCCTCCAGTAGTTGTCTGGAAAGAATTACCAAACAGTGGATTTGAAGGAATGCCAGTGTGTGCTGCAAGGCCAGACCCCTCAGGGTGCCATGTTCACAAATCCATTCCCATGCTACTGGCATTCCTCATGGATCTGCCTTTCTTTTCCCTCTCCTCTTACCTCTTGCTGGTCAATATAACTGCTGCCAGAAACAGAAACCAATGGCTGACATTTCAAAAGGCATATTTTTTACTTTTACACCCTCAGAAAATAAAAATTCATTAAACATCATTAGAATTCTGGGGTTGCTAAACATCCAAGAGCAATTACAGTCATCTGGAAGGCAATATTTTTAGAAGTCTGTCCTGTATAAAAGCAGACAGCAGAGGGCAGGTCAGGCATTGCTGGTGGAATTTCTCCCACAGTTTATCATTGAAACATTCTCAGATTCTTCAAATTATACTGACTTTTTCTGTAATGGAAATGATTTAACACTTCACACAGAAACCTCAGACTGACCTTAAAAATGCAGCCATTCTTAGAGTTCTGTATGAAACACCAGCATGGACTGCACACATTCAATAACATATAACAAAAAATATATTAAATAAAGAGAGGCACCATCCTTTGGACTAAAGGGCTGCCAAGTTTACTCATGGCTGCAAGGCTGCTGTGGGTACATCAGGGTATCCTGAGTTATATTCCACTGTTCCCAAGGACACACAGCAAATTAGCAGCTGATTACAAGTAATCAGGGATATTTAACACACTTCACCAAAACAAACTGCCATAACTATTTCTTGATCACTTGTATCTCAAGAAATTATTATTTTACTTCACCCACTCCCTAGACAATAAAAGATACACCAAATCCTCAACTGAATCATTGTGTGAATAACAATCTCTGATCTCATTCATTCAGGATGGTTCTCACCAACTTAAAGCAATATTAGAATGAAAAAAGCCAGGCAAATCCACATTTTTCACACGAAGATTAAAGAACAAACCTGAGCTTTTGGTGAAGATAATCTGCCTCTTTTCCCCAGAGCTGGAATTTATACAATCCTTTCCATTTTTAGCATTTGAGGGACCTGGAGAATCTAAAGAAAAAAAAAAAGAACAACAAAAAAAAAGAAATAATGAATCTGCTCATGACTCAGGAGGGAACACAAATTTGGAGCTGTGACATTACCTTCAGTGCCCTCTTGCTGAGAAGCTGATCCTGCTGACTTGGATTTCTTTGATTTCTGAAACAACACAAGCACAAACCTGGTAATGTCCTGAAAAGAAGAACAATTCCCAACCTGTATTTGATAAGACACCCAATTTAATTTAGAAATTTCATTTAGTTTTTATGTTTTACACAGTGGAATTCTTCCTTCCACATTTTTTGGTATTATTTCTATGCAGAAAAAAGAATATTCTTGGGAACCCTGGAGTTCATTAAAGAAACTGGAGTTACATTAAAGAAAATTGTCCAGGACAAAAGTGGATTTGCCTGGATTCAGTATTTTGGTTTTCATACTTTGCAGGGGGTGTGTGTTTTTATCATTAAGGTTATCTGATACTCTGAGCTCCCAGAGCTAGACAGTAAATTGCACAACATTAAACAAGACACAGTTAATTGTAATTAATAAAGAAGTTTTTCAATAAAAATTTCAGAAGAATTCTGCATCTCATATCCATTTAATTTTATTTAGTTAATAAAAAAATCCCTCCTGGGTAGCTTTCAATAACTGGGCCCTTTATTGCAGGATTGCCTGGGAAGAAAAGATGCAAACAGTTAACCTAAACATTTAAAAAGCATCTGTGCAGCAGATTTTCCAAACTAATTCATGTTTTTCCAGATTAAAAATCACAGAAAAACCCAAATAACAGCAATAAGAATCCCACTCCTGGCTTTGATTCCATAAATGCCAAGCTGCAAAGGAAAGCTGTATTAAAACAGTCATTAGCATTGTCACCACAGAAGATGGTTGGTACAGTCAGAGAGGTGTATGTGCTTCAAGAAAGCTGCACAAACTCAAAGAAAATAAATATATTTAATTCTGTTATAAAAACTAGGAGAACCCAGGCTGGGAAGCAAAGGATTAATGCTTGAGGGAAAAAAATGCTGCTGCAAAGCTGAGCCAGAAGGTGGTGGCAGAGGGTTATGGCTCTGAAAGCAAACTTGCCTCTCCTGTCATGGAACACTTTGGGTTGGAAGGAATCATCGAGTTCCCCCCATGCCATGGGCAGGGACAGCTCCCACCATCCCAGGCTGCTCCAACAACGGCCTTCAGGGTTCCTGAAAAACCTGTGTGCAGGTGCTTCCACCTTTGTTATGGGTGCATTTACAAAGCAAGTTACCTCCCAGTATGTGGCATGCAGAGTCTGAGAGGTCTGTCAATATTGGGATGCACATATTCATTTGAATGAACACAGATTACAGATGCAGTTCACTATGGGCACAGGTGACATGGGTGAGCTTGAATCATTGTTTGTCTCAGTGCTGGCTGCATCTTCCTGCTGTTTTGTCTTGTGGGGGTAACAAAAGGAGTTTGTGCCTCCTGTTCCACACACAGTGGGTCCTCTGCACCTGCCCAGGAGTGAGGGAGGAAGAAATTTCCAACAGGTTTCACATGAGTGAATGGTGCCAGTGACAGCAGGGACCAGCTGGGGCAGCAGTGTCAGAACCTGAGCATGAAATGCTGAGAGATTTGCAAATCCTGTCCCTGCCTGTGATACAAACCTCCACTAAACAAACAAATACCATTTGCATATTCAGCCAGGGCCTAGAGAGCCCACAGTGTCCTTTTGGCTGCCACCACAGGTGACTGTGCTGGCACTGTAAGAGCCAGGACTGCTCAGCACACTCAGGTACTTCTCTGCAGTGCAGAGGTTGGGGACAGCACCAGCTGTCAGACTATTCCAAATAGTCTGAAATATTGAAGGTATTAAAATATTCCGAATCATATATATTGAAATACAAATTAAATATACTGAAATATTCCCAATTATCTGACTCAAAGCTATAGGTGCTTTGTTAGGGCCATCTTCCTAAAGAAAATCAAGTCCAACCAACCACTACTTTTAGGGCTGAGCACTCATAGAGATCTGCAATATTCTATCATCAAATTATCTGTACATTTCTTTTTTTCAAACATTTGAGTACAAAGTACTGAGGGGAAAAAAACCCAACCCAGACATCTGAGGAGACACCAGGAGATTTTCTGCTCTTATGCCAGAAGCTATAGGACATGATGTGTAAAGGCTATGAAAGAAAGGACACAGAACAGCAGGATTTCTATGGATAACCATCCTTTTGATGTACTGCCCAGGCCCAATGATGCTGTGCTGGCACAGATGAATAAAGACCTTATGATGAGAAGGAATCATATGCTCACTGGCAAGCAAACAACTATTTAAAACAAACCAGGAAAATATTTGCATGCCATGTACTCTACAGTAGCCAAAATCTAGGGCAGGAACAGGGGTGAGATGATCAAGCTCCATCCAAAGTCTGAGCTGTGAAGTGTCAGACAGTGATTCATGTTCTGAGATTCAGCTAAGCCTGTGTGCACCTGGCCTGAGTCAGCACTAAAGGTTTGGTTTTGTCATCCTGCACAACAGGAGGGCAGGGCAGGAAAAAACAGCAATGCTGGAAAAATTCCCATGTGTCCCTTGACAGCTCAGTAGCACAGAACAAGTAACACTTCACAGAGGAGTAGTTACACAGCAGAGCTGCAATGCCTTTATTTCCATTGTATTTTGCCTGGTCAGATAAAAATGCAAAGCTCTCAACAGTATGGTGAGAACCATAAAAAGCCACAGAACATGACAAAATTTCCATACTGTGGCATTACAGCATCACACTAGGAATGTACAGATCACAATGAAGTGTTTCTGTGGCCAAAAAAACCCACTTAGAGATCAAAAAACCAACAACCTACTGCCAGGAACTATCATATCATATACAGGGGTGATGTAGCTCATTTTGAAGATATTGAAGAATTAATTAATTTCAAGAAAACCCTGAAGTGTCATTGGCACATTTTCCATTTTCCACTGAATTCAGTGATTTCCAGAGCACTGGGCACTGGTCAGAATAAAGTTTTAGTACTTACAACTTCAATACACTTTTAAAAGTAGTGCTTAAATACAACACACTCACTGAGTAAATTCTTCCTTCCACCTCCATAAGGATTAGCAAAGCTATGCAGCCTAAGAGCTGATTGCATTGCACACAAGAATTCTTCCAATTTTGTTTCAAATAATGTATAAAAATTGTACCTTTTCTAATTTACTTTTAAATCTTCTGTCCTCCATCCTTTTCTTCAATACTTCCACATCTTCTTTGTTACCATTCAGGGTAATCACATCTTCCTCTTGAAAGGGAACACCACACTTCATGGGGAAAAAAGGACAGAACTAGTATTTTTTTTCCATATTTTTATGCTGGTGAACCTTTGTTAGAATGAATTCTGTGTTTAAGCTCTGCAATCCTTCTCTCTTCTGCTGGGCTTTTTCCACTAGTTTTTCCTCTTTTAATAAAGCCTTAATACATCTTCTCACTTAAAATGGCTATGGAAATTGCACATTTATTTCTCTGTCTCTCTAAACAAGACTCTTAATTAGTTCTTTATTTTTTCATTAAAAAAAAAAAGGTCCCACAGTGTATTTTCTGCTCATGGGTTCCCTGTTTTACTGGCATAAATGTACTTAAACAAAATGGTTCTAAGGAGAATCTACTCAATTTTCTGAACTCCACAGGTAAAACCCAAAAGTACTTTCTGATTTTTAGCATGAATGCATTTGATTAAAACCTAACTAAAATACCATGCTGCTCTAGAATTTGTCTTTTAACTTAATGCTACAAGAAACAACAACTAGTAGGAGCAGTTCCTTTACATGTAGAACTGGCAGCACCAGGGAACTTTTCTGCCCAGCTGGTAGACAGGAAAATGTGGAGGTTTTTAACAATAATAATAGCAACAATAATAATAATAGCAACAGCAATAATAATAATAGCAACAACGATGATTATAATAATAGCAACAACGATAATAATAATAATAATTCATTCACCTTGCCTTGCTGTCTCACTGTCCTTCATCTGATTTATCAAACACTCCCAAGTTTCAAAGTACTTTCATAAATTAATCTGGATAATGGATGTAATGTGCTTCATGTAATTCCATATTTGTTTCATGGTTGAAGACACAGATGTTTCCCTGTGCACATTTTCAATCATTTGGTGAACAGCACATTGATTATGGTGTTTTCTTACCTAAGATCTCAATTTCCTTTTATTTTTTTTTGGTGGGTTTTTTGTTTGGTTAGTTGTTTTGGGTGGTTTTTTTGCTATTTTGTTAAATCCAGAAGCTTTCTGTTAATCTGCAAGATTAGTTTATAATCCTGCCTCTGCCATTACTCTTGTGTTTTCTGAACAAAGGTTTCCAAAGGTTACTCATGTATTTGCAGTAGGAATTAACCAAATGAAAGGACACACGGGCAGTACTTTGCTCAAGTGCTGAGCACAGTTTAGAAATGAACCTGAACCCGAGTGGTCAGAGATTAAGAAGGAGAAACGAGGTGAGAGAGAGGTACAGCAAGTCAGGCAGAATAATAAATCACACAAGACAAGGGTGAGCAGCCCAAATTTTTCCATTTCTGCTCAATGAGCCAGTGTTAGAAATCCCAGCCTGGAATGACCTCAGACACTTGGGAGCAGTCTACAAAATCAAGACAGTCTTCATGGTGAGGGAGGAGCCACTGGCAGCTGATTTGACTCTAAAGAAGCTCCACACATTCATTTTTAGTGGAGGGTTTCCTAATACAGCATTTTTAAAACATAATCTGTCATTAGGACTTTAATTTCAACAAATGTTGTGTTTCGAAAGGGCAAATAAAACCAGGTTCCCATCTGGGAAACACAGGTGGAATTGTTCAAAAATGAAAAGTATTTACAAGAAACAGGGAAATTAAGGCAGTGTTGTCTTTCTGTTTCCTGCAACAGGAACAACAGATTCTATCAAAGACCATCCCCTTCCAAAACCACACTTGAAGCACAGCAAGTTACAGGCACAGAAACATCTCCACCTTCCCACGTTTTCTGTAGCCACAATTTGCTGTTGCATCATACAGGGCATCAAATGTCAGCCCTGTTGGATGCAAAGTTTTTAATTCTGATTTTTAAAAAGGAGATTTTTTTTTTATCTTGACATTTTGATAACGAGAGAAAAAGCAGAAATAAATTTCAGTTTTGTAAATTCAAATGTTTCTTCCTTCAGATTAATTAAGGTCTTCTGGGGTAGATGTTTGTTTTAGGATATCACACAGTCTCTCCTGCCATACCTTGTTTATCTTGGGACTTTAAATACATATGAAGCATGTTCCAAACTGTTTATATCTAAATGGCTTACCACAATTGCATCAAGGAATTATTTAAAGGGGGGCATGGTATGATCAGTGTCCAAGTCTGATATTCATCAATTTACCCACCCTATGTATCACGTGTATATATCACACATCAAAACACATCAACTTCTCAAAAAGTCAAACCAAAGCAAATCAAAAACTTAAAAGAACAGTAAAGGTATTATGAGCTGTAAAAGACATATTAGCTTTGGTATAAATATAAACTGTTTAACTAGGAAAAGAAATAGTGAAATTACTTTTTCAAGTAACAAAGACCATCTAAATTAGAAGTCATTTTAATATGGCAGGAGAGTTTCTTATTTTTCTTGAAGTATAAAACACAGGAGGTTTTTTAAATAATAATGAAGCCTTAGTTTAGGATGATTTCCTGAATTTTAGAGTTTACAATTTCTTTTTATGGTTCAGCTGCATCTAAGATGTATTTCCATCCATGACTACAAAAACAAATAAACAACAGGCAAACATTTACTTAAATGTTTACCACCAGTGTTACAATTTAATATCTTATGAGAAACCTAAAACCTCTTTCCCAAACTTTAAACATTTCCATTACTAGAAAATGCACACAGACATGAATACTTTTCCAGAAAAATTCCCAGCAGGTCATGGAAAACAAATGGCCACAACTTGACTTAAACAGGGCAGGTTTTAGGAAGAGGATTGAACAGACACAGAGACTGAACATCCCTGGACTTTATCACTGCTCATCTCCCACCCACACAAACTCACGTATTAAAGATCATTGTCTCTTGTCACAGTTAATTAAAACATGTTTTAAGAGCGGTAATTTTCCAGAGGTTTATCCATTAAAGGTTTAGCAGTGCAAGATTTGTCGAACATGATTTTTGACATTGCTGCTTTACCCAGACAAGGAATGAGTCAGAGAGTAAAGGACAACTTGGGACGAGGGGAAAGTCCTCCAAATAATTCCCAATGAACTTTCGCTCAGGAGTTGCAGCACCTACTACAAAAACAACCCAAGCCAAAGCTTCTCTTAAATTTACCGATCATTTTGTGCCTGCCATACCTGCAGCTTAATTTTTCTATTTAATTCCATTTTCTATTTAATTCTGACCAACGCGCTCTGCCCAAACCCCACCACCCTCCTCGTTTCTACAACCCCAAATCTTCCTCATTCCCGTAAATTTAAGCCGCTAACTCTTCACTTCTTAAAACCCCCCAAGAACCTTCATAAAGGCAGCAAACTGTGAAGCAGAGCTTTTATTTCGGCTCCAGCTACCAGCGATACCCAGAGGCAATTCCCGGCCGAGGCCATTCGCTCCAAACTGGAAAGTTTCAGGAGGCGAAGAGTTAAGAAGCGAGGGAGGAGGAGGAGGTTGGTCCCAGCTCTGCCATCCCCGGGCTCGCCGGGCAGCGCAGGGGAGCAGAGGTTAAAGGCTCGGGGGAAGCGGCTCCTCACCGCCCTCAGCCATGTCCCCTCACGGCTGATCTCAGCCCCGTCCCCTCAGCGAGGGCGGCCCCGCCATGGCAAGTTTGCCCTTTTGCTGGGAAGAATTGCCGCGGAGAATATTTATTGCGGGATAAATACGCTAAACCTTGCGGGGGGCCGGGGGAAGTTTAAATGAAAGCCGCCGTTAATGTTTAACCCCTCGCTGAGGGCTCTGCACCCGCGGGATGAGGAACAGCGAAGCCGCTGAAGGACGATGAGACTCCCGCGTTATTTTTATTATGCTGCCGTCTCCTGGCTCGGTTTGGACAAGGTAAGGCTGCATCAATTACACTGTAGGATTGAGTCCTTCGCTTTACTAAAAACATGTTTTAATTCATGTAAATTTTCACTTCGAGAGCGTTTCACTTAAAAAGCCACTCGAATCTGCGGTAAGGTTAGTATTTTTTTTTTTTCTTCTTTACTTTGGCGCAGATGCACAGTAGGATGGAGGTCATTGCTACTAGTTGTTTGTATTAGAAAAATCAGAATACTTATGAATATTTATGTAAGCAACTTGATTTTTTACAGCCCTATAGCTTAAGGGTTTTAAACAGCTTTCACAGTATTTGTTTTAAATTATTATGAGGTCAAATACACAAGGGAAAAAAACCCCTATAAAACCCCAGGAAAAATAGAAAAGATGAAGACAAACTCCATAAATCTGATGAATATGTAGCAGTGAATTCTAATGCAGTATTTTCAAATAAAAATGATTTAAGATTTCTGTTAACTGGGTTTGATGAAGAAATGTTTTCCTCGAGGCACGTCAGAACCTAAAGCAGAGTCACATCCTGATCCAGGCTGAAACCAAAACCAAAGCAATGGAAAAAGCAGCTAAAAGTGCTTTTTAACATTTTAACATTAAGTTTTTAAAGTATCCCCTGTTTATAAAATACCTACATAAATGCCTACATAAACAACTTTCAAACTGAAAAAAAAAATATAAAAATATTTGGAAATAAGGAGTTTTGTTAGAGGATGAAGTATTCACTAGTCATCTGTTTCACTAAATTACAAAGTAAATTTTACCTGCATTTTAATATTAAGAAAATACAAAGAATACAGAGAAAACAGAATATTTAGAGGTGGAGTCCAAAATCCAACGGCAGGAAGAAACAGCCAAACGCAAAATGAGTTGTTACTATGAAATGCACAGCCAAGTATGTGCTAATGGGGTCTGGACGAGCTGAAATGACATTTCACAGGCTTTTTCCAGGCATAATCATAATTCTCCTTTTCTCTAGAGTTTACCTTGTTAATTGAGATGGAGGAGCTTAGGCTTACAATAATTTTCTGTTAAGGAATATCCATAAAAGCAGCACCAAAGGTGCTTGAAAATCCCTACAAACATTTTTTTGTTCTCATTTTTTTTTTTTTTAGGAATGTCACCCAGTAATCTGATTTCTAAAAATGAATACAACTTTATCCTCCAGTTTTAAAAAACCTACGCATAACATAAAAAAGGCTGTTCAGAGAGACAATTCTGCTAACAAAAAATACCTAGAATGGCACTCTTGCATAAGACAAAGGGCAAAATACTCACAGATTGGTTAACCCTGGACACAGTGGATATTCCCAACAGGATCTGCTCCTCAAGGGCAGGAGGAAACCTGGGAGCATAGTCCTTGCTAAGGGACAAATTTCATACACAGTGGGACTAACAGCTGCACAATTCCAGCTCTGAATCTGGTAAAACACTAACAAAAAGCCATTGCTTTCATTCTAGAAGATCCCCAGAGGCTGAAAGATGTCAAATTCTGTTCTTGTAGGCCAGGCTTCATCATTCAGCCATTCCCCATAAACACATTAACACTGCAGAGGAATTGCTGCTACCTGAATGCTACTACCTTGTGTACTTTTATGTTGCCATGTAAAATAAGAGTTTCTAGATTCCATGCAGTTCAGTAGGAAAAAATCCATAGTAAACACTTAGCAGCCCAAAACATCCCTGGAAGCTGTTACTTGAAGGGTAATAAAAATTTAAGTGTATGAAACAAGCAGGTTCCCTGGGGAATTATCCTTTGCAACCCATCCAAAGATGTATTTAAGGAAAAAAAAAAAACTGGCAAGCACCTTCATTCTGTACAGATATTCTATATTTAAGCACGTATAAAATCTGTATTTCTACAACTGCCCAGTGTCTTCAGTGGAATATTCAGAATGAACCTTCCCTGTGACATTCATTAATTCTGAGGGATCTCAGTGCTCCTCCTGCAATTATTCCCTCAGTTTGGCTGAGTCCAGGTCCATAGAAATCATACTTCCCTAACAGACACTCCCTTCTCCCCAGTTTCAGCCCCTGGTCCATAATGGCCCTTATGCAAATCTCCTTTGGCACAGGTATAATTCACTTTTAATGCAAAAATCCTGATTTTTCCACCTTCCAGAGACATTGCTTTTCTCCTGCTTTTCTGCACAGTATCAGAAGGTTGACACAGATTTGATTTGCTGAGTTTTTTTGTTTAAATGGATGCAATGCTCCCATCAAGCTTGTTTACCCAGCAAATGTATCCCTGAGGAGCTCTGAGGTAAAAATATTCTTCTGGGACCTGATTTCCTCCTGTTTTTCTTGCATCCACTGCAGACGGAAGAGCTGCTGCCAGAACATCCAGGGAAAATGGATGAACCCTCCACCTAACACAACTCCACTTCCTGGAATGCTCAATGGAAAAGAGGCATTCTTCCAGCATGAAATCCAGTGCATACCAGTAAGGACCAAAAGATAAATACATTCTTTCCCAACAGCCTAATAAAATCTTGAAAATGTGGTAATGTAGAGTATCCATCCTCTTAATGCTTTTTAAATTCTATGCTTAATTATTTTAATATACTTTTAAATTTCTAATTACAATACCCTCCTTATTTTCAAGCTTTTAAGACAGATATATGACTTCTCATTAAAAAAAAAGTATTTTCCACTTCTTGAACCTTCTAACCACAACAGCATCCCTGTAATGAAATTACCTTTATAAAAATGTTTGTTCTCTGTTCTTATGTAAAGCCAAATAATTTGTGATGTTGACAGCTGCAAAGCATAAAATATTTCAAGGTGACATGCAAATTCTAAAAAAAAAAAATAAAAAAATCACTGAATAAAAGAAAATGAATTACCTTTAAAATAAAAATCTTTTAAAAATTAAACTATTAAGCTTAATGGCAGTTGACAGACCTTTCTCCCTGCTATTTTCTCCAGGAATTTCAATACCAAATGCTTCAAGGATAAAGACTTGGGAATTCAGGACTTCTTGTGACTCTTGAAGAAGGTAGATGGAAGGAAGGAGACAATGGAAAAACTGCTGTGCCAATTCTGCAGTAAATCAGAGCTATGTGTGAATGCTACTGCTGGCTGTAGTGTCCTTATCTCAGGGTATGCACATAGGCTAAAAATAAGAAATGAGCCTTGTCCCTATGTTCTGTTTTCCAGAGCACTAATACAGAGATGTCAGAGGGAAAAAATACCTCTGCCAGAGTCAGAAACATTTGCTGACTTTATAAGGATAAAACTCAGTGTATTTTGTGGATTACGTTTTAGTCTTTTCCTTCTGTTGATTTAATAAATTTTCTGCTGATTTAATTTACTGAATTCTGATCCTCTGGTGGAACTGAAGGTTTCCCAGGCCTTGAGGAAATCTCAGCAGCAGCTGTTCCTTAGCACACAGTGCTCCCATGTCCTTCCTGTGGCTCTGGATCACCTTCTGCCACACAAACTCCTACCTGATGGTCAAGCCATGGAGAACACAAAGCCATTTTGGGTTCTTTTGTAGCATTTTGTGAGAGTTTGGTCTCAGAAATACCACTTTATGGTCTGCAAGTACCATTCCCAGGCTGATAAGATCCCAACATTTATAAATGCAATATTAACATGTCATGTGGTTAAAAAGAATAAGCAAAAAGGTTCTCTTCCTCTATCTCACTTTTCTTTTCAGATAATCTGAATGTTGAATTGAGCTATGATGAGAAGATAATATCTGGAAAATAAAAGATGAACCCACTTCATGCAAAGAAATCAAGATTTTTAGTGTGCTTTGCTGTCTGTATGTTCATCTACACTTTCATCTACCTAAAGGTCCCACTTTCTGAAGAGCCAAACGAAAAATTTCATGTCAAACAAGCAGAGTGTGGTTTTTACCCAGATGAACTTTGTTCAGCTCTTTTTGTGGGAAAACCTGCTGCTTTTAAAATTGGGAACTTTTGTCAGAACTCCCACCAGCCCAAACCACTGAGCTGCATTCAGACTTCATGCAGCTGCTCCACAGTTCTGAAGACTCTGCATTTTATCACAAGCCCACTGTCAGATGAAGAAGGAAATTTCTCCTTGGCATACATTATTACAATTCACAAGGAGCTGGAAATGTTTGTAAAGCTGCTAAGAGCTATTTATATGCCTCAGAATATTTACTGCATTCACATTGATGAAAAGTCACCAAGAGATTATAAAACTGCTGTACAGAACATCGTTAAGTGCTTTGAAAACATTTTCATTTCCTCAAAAACAGAACATGTTGTTTATGCAGGATTTTCAAGATTACAAGCTGATATTAATTGCATGAGAGACCTAGTTAATTCCAAAGTTCAGTGGAATTATGTTATTAATCTATGTGGTCAAGATTATCCCATTAAAACAAATAAAGAAATCATACAATACATGAAAAGCAAGTGGAATGGTAAAAATATTACTCCTGGGATAGTCCAACCACTTCATATGAAATACAGGACACAGGTCAGTTACAGAGAATATGTACATTCTGGACTGTCATACGTGTTTCCAGCAAAGACTAGAAAAGCTAAACCTCCACATAATTTGACAATATATTTTGGCAGTGCCTATTACATACTGAGTAAACAATTTGTAGAGTTTACACTGACTGATGCACGTGCACAAGATCTGCTGGAGTGGTCGAGGGACACGTACAGCCCAGATGAACATTACTGGGTCACCCTGAACCGTTTGCCTGGTAAGAATCCTGGCATTTCTGCTCTCAGTAACCCCTGGGCTGGGATTACCTGGTAAGAATCCTGGCATTTCTGCTCTCAGTAACCCCTGGGCCAAGGTTACCTGGTAAGAATCCTGGCATTTCTGCTCTCAGTAACCCCTGGGCCAAGATTACCTGGTAAGATTTCTAGGATTTCTGCTCTCAGTAACCCCTGGGTCAAGAGCAGAGTGAGGCCTCTGCAGGGAGAGGTGCTGAGCTCCAGCTCAGAGCTTGACATCACTTAATTGCACTTAAATAAGGTCATTTTTTCAGCCTTAATGCTGCCCTTTCAGTCACATCAAACAAAGTTGATTCCAGAAAAGGATAGTTAAGTATGTTATGCAGATTATGAGCTACAAGGCTAGAAGAAGGCTGGTTAAAAAGTTTTTTCTGCAGTGCTTTCAAGGAATAAAAAAAGCAGTAATAATGAGAATGACATCTTACTATGTAAATCTCTTACTATGTTCAGTGGAGGGGATAAATACTTAAAGTGACTATAGTTAAAAAGCCTTCAGCAGTGAAAATTTTCTCTGTAATAAGTAGAAAAGAATCTTATCAGAGCCTTATGTTTTTAAAGATGCTCCAGGGGCTACACCCAATGCAGGCTGGAAAGGAAACCTAAAAGCCATTAAATGGAAAGATCAAGAAGGATCCTCACACAAAGGCTGCAAAGGTAATGTGAATGTTGAGCATGAACCTAAATTTGAATCACTGACAAGCATTAATTGCAGGTTACTTGTTATTTAAACTAGCTATTAAATGTGCCTCAGAGATCATAGATGTTTTATTTTGGAAGTATCCAATTAAACAACAAGGCACCCTTCTCAGTTATTAGATAGTATCCAATATAAATAGCTTTTGATATATATTTTATATGTTAATAAATACATTAAAAATCTTTGACATAATACAGTATTATTGATATTTTATATATTTTGGGATCATCCCAATATCCATACACTGACAGCCCTTCTTTCAGCCCCCAATTACCAATGCAATGATCAGTTTTTTCAGTGGAGGGGCTTTACCTGACAAGCAGTTTTGACAGATACTTCCATCAATATTGGGTTAAATCTTTTCCATTTGAACAACAGAATAATGCTGACCACATGGAAAACATGCAGAAATAATTCAAATGTATAAGCTGAGCATGGTGAAGCACTGATGAAACAGGTAATCCAGATAGATCAGAGCTGATGCCCAACTACAAGACAATATTAAGCACAGCAACATGTCAGTGAAGCAGCTGGAGGTAACAAGCATCCCTTTGTGTAAAACCCAGACCTTTGCCTTTATAAATCTGTATTATCCTCCAGCTAAACTCCCACCGTGCTGTATCACCAATCAAAAGGTATTTTTTGTTACAGCACAGAGCAAAACTCTTTTTTTTTTACAAAATGCTTCAGTTCCTCTTTCTGCTGCTTTCAGACCCCTTCAATTTGTCTTTGCAGGTCATTACATCAGAGACATCTGTATCTATGGCCTGGGGGATTTGCAGTGGATTATTGAGTCACCTCATTTGTTTGCCAACAAATTTGAGCCTGCAAAGTACCCCCTGGTGATGGAGTGTCTGGAGAGACGCCTGAGGCTCCGGGTGCTGGGCCAGGCACAGGTGCCCATCCAGGAGCACTGGAGGCTGCAGGAGCACAGCCACTTCAACATGCACCTGGATATCTAAATAATATTCAGAATACTGGCAGGAATCATTTGTAGCCATAGACTTCACTCTGTGCATTACAGCATGAGGGTAAAGCACGATTTTGGTGTCAATATACAGGTTTTATTTATTATAAGTAAACTGCTAAGGGGTTAATTCTCAAAGAAAATGATATGTCTAAATCTATCATGAAGGGGGAAATTTATAATATATTAAGTGACATATTTAGCTGAGGGGAAAAAAAAAAAAAAAATCAATATTCCTTATGTGTGCAGCCAAAGAATGAATAACTGGTATGAAAATAATAAATGGAACTGATGATTGAACAAAGATAAAATATGGAGAACACAATTAAAGTAATGGCCAATGTATGTCTTACAAAGTGGATTATTTTGAATAATGAAGTTCAGGCTGAAATTTCAGAGCTTGTACATAAACAAGTGACAGGCAGATTGAGACACAGCCCATGTCACTGTGGGGTTTGGGTTGTTTTTTATTCCCATGGCCAGCTGCTTCTCTAATTTCATTGTGTAGCATGGCAACATCCTGCCCTTCCCAGGCTTTGCTCCTAATGAGCAGGAGAGCTGTGCCAGTAACAGTAATAGGGATCCTGCAGTGCATGTTTCTGTCTAAGTCCCTGTTCCTGAGTCTCAGCAGGAGTTTAGGGCAAGGACACCTGGAAAATTTGAGGACAGAGAACCCAGGAAAACTGAGTGAAAGGCCATCCTTCAATCCTAGTGTACCTGACTTCCCTGGACCTTGGAGGAGTTTGCAGCAAGTGCAGGTAACACCAGGACAGGCAATTCATTTCCCAGACCCCCTGCAGCCCAAAGAGAACTCCCTGGTCCTGCAGCAAGGAAGTGGCTTTCAACACACAACAGGCAAAATCAGGGAACAAAATAGTTAAAAAAGGACAAGGATCCAGCCCTTTTCCAGGCAGGAGTTGCTCTTTCCTCCACAGGACTCTTAATCCTCTCATGTGCAACAAAAGGACTGGGGGAATATAAGGAAAGAGAATATAGGTGGGCTTTTATACAAGTTAACAACTCTTCCATGGAGTTAAGTATCTCACAAGATCATCTCACTCATCTCCAAAGGTCTTTCTTATCTCCAGAGGTTTTCAGAGAGTTGCTGCTGAGTGGAAGAGACCATGAGAAACCTGAATTGTGGGGAGTCATTTCTAACTGTTCATCCTCCTTTACGAGTATTCTGGCAAGAATGCACATGAAAGTTTCATTCCAGTAAATCCAAATAAACTCCCAATTATTTTGCATGACCTCTGATGGAAACTAATGAAATATATCTTGTTACTTACAAGCTCACTTGATTAATAACTACAAATTATAAATAAATGTCTAAGAGCAATTTAGATGCAAGCTTCAATATGCACCCAAAATACCTCTCAGTTTTTACAAGAACTGACTACAGATTAAGTATTTTTCCAAAAAATTCAAATGAATGAAATGACTCAACAATAAATAGAACATGGAAGTTTTTTACTACAAACTGATTCCCAGGTTCCTGGAACTGTACTGCTCATTTTCCCACACGAGTTTCTCAGAAACATAATTTCTTTCAAATGAACTTTAACCTAAAGAAAGACCATCTGGTCTTTATTTATTTACAAACTCAACCCAAAGTGGTGTACTCAGTTTCATGTATAATCCAGGATTTATCTTGTGGCTAAATATTGCTGGAGATTTTTTTTTATGAAGGGAAATAATGAAAAACCCAAGGAAAATAAAAGCCATGCAGCCTGTTCACACTGAGCTTGTTGAGAGTCACTCTCAAAACCATTACTGAAGCTAATGGGTCTCTGGCATCTATAAATCATAGCAATATTCATAATTAATTTCTCTCCAGTCCACTGCCAGCATTAATCCAGCCCATGCTGTCTTTTAAAACATGAATGGAACGTTCCTCATTGCAGCAAATCCAGTACCTGGCTCTCACCTTTGGCACCATCCCACAGAACAATTGCTGTGTGTCACTTCTGAAGTGAATTAAAAGGAGAAATTCAGTAGCAAGGCACTACATAACATGGGCTCCTTTTGCAGAAATTGAACCAGCCAAACTGGGGGAAAAAAACTGCACAAAAAGTCCTCTCAAAATATAATGTAGGTATGACTTGACCCATGTCAATCTAGGAATATTATTGGGGCATGGCTCTTCCTTGAAGGATTTTGTATTTTAAACAAAATCCTAATTAAACCATTCTAATTAAATCATCAGTAAGAAATAGCATTTGACTCATTATTTAGTTAACCATGCCCACATTCTATTCTTGAAACACACATGAAAAGCCTTCATGAATTCTGTGTGTTACCATGTTAGGAGTGGATCAATCACAACTTTTAGACCAACATTTGCTAATTTTGGTGACTCGATCTAAGAGCAGAGAGTGCCCAAGTGACCCTACCACACACATGAACTGTGTATCTGAAAGACCTGTGCAGAAATCCTGGTTCCAAAAGCTCCATATCTAAATTAAACAAGTGATTAAGTGGTTTATATGGCACAGAGTTTAATAGTTAGGGTACTATTTCATGTGTGTATTTAGTTGACTCCGAAAACAATTCCAAAATAAACTTCAAGATGATACAAGAAAGTACATTTTAAAATGTAATCTTGTCCTTAACTTTCAAAGTGACTCCCAGAAGGACTTCCCTGAGTGGTTTAATAACCCCTCTCCCACCTCCAAACCACCTCTAGGATAGTTACACCAAGAGGAACTTCTTAGACAAGGGAGTCAACATCCAAATTGTTCATTCCTAAAGCATCATTTTTGTCAAATAGCAGATTTCCAATTTAGCAGGCACCAAAAACTGCCCTGGAAGATCCTGGAAGTCAGTTGGAACACAAGTTCCAAAACATTTAATCACTTTGGGCCCCACCAAAATCTACAGAGAGAGCACCACAAACTTAAAATCTCCAACATCCCATCAAATACAAAAAGAGGGAGTAGAGACTTGGTTGCTCTTTTAATTTTAGTCTGTTGAGAATTAAACACTTCACTCAAAAGTGCAGATTTTATTTTTTAAACTGACAGATTCCATGTTATAATTGCTGAAGAACAGGAAGATCTTCAGAGCTGCTGCTGCACAACACACCTCACCAAACTCTGGGAACAAAGTTGTTTCTCTTCCTGTTGGCTGAAATGTGACTAAGTCACATTTTAGCATATGACTTAATGTGGATAGTTTAAATTTTCCCTTCTTACTGCACAGCAGCTCAAAAACATGGCTCAAACAAAAGACACTTGTGTAAAAAGGTATTACAAGTCCTATCTGCATTCATAAGTTGCTTTGTTATTTTCAGACCACAAAGAAGCTTCACAATTTGTCTCAAGTATTTCATCTACCAAGCTCAGTCTCCAACTTAAACCACCACTAAAAACCTCTCATTTCTCCTTCAAAAAACCCTGGGACAGGAAGTTTTATATTTTGGCAAAACAGTTCAAAGCATTTTTCCTTCAGGCAATGAGAGACAGTATCTCTCTCAACACCACTGCAGTGTCTGACTGTTCATGTGCCTTAGAGCTTTCCCATATTAATGTCATTTTTTAACTTGAGTCCTTTAGGATATTGCTACTTAAGATGTGAAGTAAGATAAAACAGCTTATTTCCAAGGTAAGTCACTTAGAAAAGGGCCTGACACATTAATTAGTTGTCTTATTAATGGGTCCCCACCCACAACAGTTTCACCTTTCCCTTGTACCAATCCAGTCTTTTCAATAATTCCAGTAAAAGC
>WEIV01007300.1:3618-19261 GCA_013390005.1 Calyptomena viridis
CCACCATGGTACAAGATAACACTGAAATTATCCAGTGCACCAGAATCTACTTGGAGTTTTACTTGGGTACAAAGCAAGGTCAGACCAGATCAAATGGAATAAGATCGTTTTAGAGACTGATCTTCACATTAAGACATTTGATTATTTTTCAAGAGAGACTCAAATTAACTCCAGATGTATATTTTTTACAAACATTTATTTATATAAAAATAGTAAAAAGTGGGTGATTAAGGAAGAATGGCTTTTGGGCAAGGAGATACTGTCAGATGAGGACTGGGAAGAGGACACAGCACAGGATAGTGTCTCACTGTGAGAACAGTTCTCATAATTACACTCAGTCATCTTCCAGGTGATTTTTCACACTTTTCACAAAAATACCAAAAAAATGAAGGGAAAGGAAGAGAGGCAAAAAGTGAAAGCAAACTTTTTTAATCCATTGTAATTAAAAAGTACTTGGTTATTACCTACAAGTAAATATTAATAGCAAAGAGTAGTAAGCTCTTCAATTAGGGACTGAATCCTTCAGTTATCATGAACACAACAAAATGAAAACTGAGACAATGAAGGTTATATCGACAACTGAAAGGAAAAAAGTTCAAGCCATGCCTGGGGCATGAAATGGAGAGCAAAAGTTGAAGGAAAAAATCATGAAAGATGCATGACTATCAGATTCACTTGTATTACTGTTAAGTGCATTCATTAAATGATCATAAAGAATATATGGCATAAAAATGAAAGAGAAGAGCACAATCTCTAATAGAACCTGATAATTTCAGAATGTGAAAAGCAGCAGACCATGACAACAATTTAAACTAAGAACACTACATCTTGCATTCCAGCTTCCACTGCAAGCAAACAGGGAAAAAAATCACATAAGTTAATGATAGAAGTGACAAAAGAAAATATGAGATCAAATTTTAAGGCTACACTGGCATAGCACACAATGAAGCAGTCATTTGTCTTGAAAGCATCCCAAAATTACCTGATCATTAACCATGTTGAGAAATGCCCTGGTTCTGAATGTACACACATTGCAAATCTTCTGAAAACACATATCCTGGTAAATGAGTTGTTGTGATTGTGACCGGGACATTTGGCATTTGAAGCCCTTTATAATTCCATTGTGGTTTATATCATCTGTATTATTTCTCATAACAGGTTATAACAGTTCCTTTGGCCAGGGTTTTGACACCTCTGCATGAGGCTGTGTTTAACACCTCATCAGTTGCTATACATATGCTAATTGTTGCTGTTTAGCACCTGTTTTCTCCTTTCCTGCTATTCAGGCACAACACAAAACTATCACAACTCCGCCTTCAAATTGTTTGCAGAGCTTTTCACTGTTTCACACAGTCAGATCTTTTGAAAATGAAGTAAAGAAAATTCCGTCCCCAGATCAAATGAGTAGTAAAATAGCTGAAGTAACCACTTGTCAGTAATTATTTTTTTTTCCCCACTAGTTTTTTTAATGTCTTAAAACAGAGAAAGTCAGGTAAGGAGAATGGAAAGAGAGTGACTTCCCATCAGGTTCAGGGTTTCTTTGTGGCCATTGTCCACCAATTTCCACACCATATACATACTGGTTCTCTCACCCATCACACTCATTACCTGAGTGTATATTGCAAAACTATAAAATAATTCTGAGCTTTATAAAATCATTCTCAGATTAGACAACCCACTGATTCCCATGAGTCTGCAATCAAGGAATTCAGCCCCAGTACTTTGTGCCACTGGAATGAAAGTAGAGAAGCCAACATGGATTTCCCAAATGCTACTTTCCACACCTCTGTCTTGATTTGTCAAGGTCTTAGCAGAGTTTAAAACTCACCCTCTCTTATCTTGCTGTCTCTTGGGAAGTAAAAAAAGGTTGTGAGCAGAGAGAACGTTAGAATTTCTGACTAGAATTTGTGCAGAGTAATTGATCAGATAATTTTAAGGATAAATTAGAAGATAATCATAGAACTTCAGGGTAAAATAACTGTGGTTTTGAGTTTACTCTTTCCTTCAAAACATGAGTGGGAGGCCTGCCTAGCACAAGTGGAAAAGAAATAAGAATACACAAAATTACTTCAATATGAATAATCCTCTTGAACATTCCCATGATATTCACTTGACTACTAGTTCTGAAATATTTGTCAATACTAAAGGAATACTGATGATCTCTCTCATATCTCTGCAGTCCAATGCAGCAAGATTTTTGCAATGAATTTTGAAGTATGTGTCCATACATATTCCATCTTTCAAAATAAAGTCTGCATTTTCATAAAGTTTGATTGACATTGATGGATGCAGTTGTAGTATCACAGAGAAAAGAGAATATTGAGGGAATGAGCACTGGGGAGGGGGGTCTCTCCTGTGCTCCCCCTTCTCTATTACCAACCAATGGCAATACATCAGATTCAGAAATCTCATCTGATATCTTTATTCAAAGAAAATCCCCATGAGTGGGCCTTCAAAGTATCAACCAACATAAGTGAATATTTTTCCTTTTACTTGCAGTCAAATAAGGTAGATCATAACCTTTGACAAAGGAGCTTACAATTCACCTACTGACTTCAGGACGAGCACTTTACATTTATTCAGATGAATCATACACAAGAAGTCTTTAAAAATCCCTATTTACCAGCTCCTTATTGTTTGACAAAATGTCTAACAAATTTCCAGATACGAGAATTTAAGTTTCTTTTTACTTCTAGTTTAGTAACTTTTAGTAATACCTAAAAAACCCCACTAATCTTAAATTAGTAATGATCTATTTATTGCCACAAGGACACTCGAGCAGTGGCTGCTTAGAGCATGTGGAATGTTCCCAAGAACAGACTGACTGAAGTCCTGAGCTCATTGCTGGCCTTGTTTAGAGCAGGAGGTTGGACCAGATGACACCCTGAGGTCCCTTGTAACTCGAGTTATCCTTTGATCCCACGTTCCTAATGCATGGCAAATTCTGAGTTCTCTTTGTCACAGCTTTCCTATGCATTATTTTCGTATTGACTAAACCAACATTAAATCAGAATCCAAAAGCGCAGCACAGCACTGGCACATTTTGGTCAAATAAAAGTGTTTCACTGGAATGATGACAGTAAACACTGTCATCTCTCAAAGGCCCCTCTCCAGTCTGGGGGTTGGCTCTCAGGTATCTGGGAACCCATAGCTTCTGCTCAAAGATGAAAATACGAGCAAGAGCCTTTTATTCTTGCACAGGCCTTTTGTGACAGCAATTTCATCAGAGATGTACAAAATATCCATCCCAAATTGAAAATACTGATATGCCCTCAAATTAATTTTAACAGGTAAATATCAACTATGGAAGTAGAATTTAACACTGCAAATTCTTGCCTTCATAGAACCATACACTGTGCTTTTGAGAGATATTTACATTGTTCTAATTATTAATTAGGATAATAGCATCTCTGCTCCAGATATTAGGATATTTTAAAACTCAGAGCAAAAGAAGAACAACATCAGGGCTTCAGGCTCTGCTGCTTGAGCTTTCAAGATAACCTGAAGCATAATTTTGCTTCATGTTGTAAGCAGGTCTAGAGCCAAATGCAGCATTCCCTGCTGAGCTAGTCTAGCTATCACATGTAGCTGTGGCATAGAAATGTATAAAAGAACAGAAATTTGACCAATTTAATTTGAAGAACAGAATACATTGCATAAAGCTTTCCAGCTCCTTGACATTGAAAATAATGGTGTCTGACAGTTCTAGGGTTAAGTAGCCACTCATTCAGCACAGCATCATTTATCTGCCAACAGTATGTGTCTCTTGTTGTTACTTCAAAGAAAAAATTCAATAAAAATTTAAATAAAAACAGATCTGTCAGTATAAGGCTTTAATATTTTACACTAAACTCAATCTTTTTCCTTTGTAAAGTGCTTTCATACTTCCTGAACTTGTCCTGCAGTACACAATTCTCATTTTTTAAAAGAAAGAAACCATGAATCACCTTTAAACATCTACACTTTCCTGAAACATTAACATTTATTTTTAATAGGCATCACTTTGAAACTCACTTCACTAAGCACTGTAGAATGCTAAAGAATTCTGTAGATTGAGAGAACTAAGAATAAATATGTTAAATACTTCAACATCACTCCATACAAGCAGTTTACTTGGTTAAGCATTCATGATTCAGAATATAACAGTAATTATTTCATTTCTAAGCATAAACTCTTTCCTTCCCATATAGGAAGTATAAAATTAATTCCAAATGCTGTTTCATAGAGTACATTTGTTGTTACAGACTGTAGGCTGCACTAGAAATATATTTTGAAAGAAGTGAAACAAAGGATTCAGTTATTCAAGAAAATGTCCTCTCTACGTATTTCTGCCTAACTTTTCCTTTACCTCCCACATACTTTATGAAATTAACAATAAAATACTGCAGCAATCACTGCTCATGTCAGACCTTTTGCTTTAAAGTTGCTAGATTTGAAAAATCAAAGCAAGTTTATGGGAGATAATTAATGTCTCTCTTCTGTAAGGGCATATGGCAAGGTATAATCTCTCAATTTTTAAGCTTTCTCCCACATATAGTTTAATAATAAAATCATTATTCTATTTAGAAACCTCTCACACAATTTAGCAATTCAGATCTGGACGGTAAGTACTTAGAGAAGAAAAGACATGAGCCAGTGGCCCCATATAAGAGATTCAGATTTTAACAGCCTCAATAAAAACATTTTTTTAAAATTTGATTGCACACCCTAAAAGCAAAATTAACAAGCTGCCAAAGCCAATATGTTCAAATACAGAAAAGTTGTAAAATATGATCATAATTGTAAATATGCAAACAGGCTCACTTCTATTTGATTTTGAAAGTTTCTTCCAGCATCTATTTTCTATCCCAGTCACAAGTTTATAACCATGTTGCAAATTACAGCAGTAAAATTTTGTGAAGAAGATTATGATAAAATTGTCATTTCATGTCAATTTTACTGGGCAAAATATAGCCATTAACATGATAACAGGAATAATCTATTACCTTATTTAAGCATCTTCCTTATTTGAAATGATAGTTGCTCCACACTATTTGCCAAAACACGTTAAGTGGTTTTGAAAGCCTTAAATCTCTGCCACTCCTTTCCTTACACAAGTGTTAACTATAAAGTTCTATCATGAATTATGAAACAAAAGGATTTAAGTCAACCCAATAATATTAAATCTGTTCTTTCAATAATAAAATCCACACAGCTGGGAGCTGCTTATTATTTATTTAGCTTCTGCAAACCAGCACCTCTATTTGTTTCCTTGTAACTTCACTGTTTATCTTGCTTTTCCTAGAGCAAAAAAAAACCAGCCAAAAACCAACCAACCAAACTGTAGCTGTATCTTCTCACTCATGTGTGTTGGACTATTCCCTGGATTAATCTACCCCTACCATCCCATTTTGTCACTGTTTAACAACCCAGGTGATCATCACATCACAGTCCAATGAACTCATGTTCCTGTCAATATCACAACCAAACATAATCTATCTGAAATCTCAAAATAACCTAAATGTGATCTTAGATACCCCCATACAATACTGTTAATTCTGTAAATTTTTCATTTGTTAAACAGCTCGGTTGCTTTTCTGACAAATGGTTACGTGTCCCTGCCTGATAGGGAAAAAAACCCCACATCCAAAGTAAGCTACAGTAAAATACAATCCCCACAAATAGTAGAAACTTGATCAAATTCTGCCCAATGCTATTCTTTCTGAATTTACTTTAGAAATACATCCACAGTACATCCTGCATATCCAAATTGCCAAACACTTCCATTATATTCTGGAATGTGCATGGGTTCTCTCTTATTGCTCTGTGAGAACAGGCCACCTTTTGAAAAGCAAAGGAAAAAAGGTAAATTAAATGCAAAACACAAAATTAAATTTGCTGCAGCATTTGTAGATGGTGGTACAGAAGATTTCATTGGTAGAACTTCAATAAAAGACACTAGTAGAACAAGGATAAGAGGACACAAAAAGGAAAGGATATGTGGATTTGGAGAAGGGGTGAAGGGTGCCCTGTGCTTCTCAGGGGCTGCTATCACATTTACAGCCTGGCTCAGTGATACCCTCGGGGCAGTCTGGAGTTCACTCTGAGCCAGGAAAGATCTGACACAGCTAATATTGAAGAAGAAAGCATTGCAGCCTGCAGAAGTGAAGGGCTGGAATTCAAACAGTCAGCACAGCTCTGCAGCTTTAAGGCTCACTTGTCAGAGCAGAGCAGCATCAGGACAACACAGTGTTTAAAACAGAACAGAGTTTAAAATACTTGAGTCCCCTTAGGAAAGTGCACTAATGAGGCAGTCTATCTATAACATCTAATTCCAAGGAAAATGCATACTGGAGAGCTCTGCTCATTCCCACAGTCAGAGGACAGCAATAATGTCCTCAAAAAGCCAGAAGAATTCTTTAATGAAAATGAAGAAACTGAAGTGGCAGAAACTAAGTTCAGTTCTGCAAGTCCGAGATGGCACAAGAGACCCCATTCCCCATGGATATATGTCAGCAGGCAGTATACACCCTGCATGTTTTAGTGACACAACCTGTTTTGCTCCTCTGAAAGAAAAACCTTGGCCTTCTGCTGGAGCATGAGCTCCTGAAGAGCCAGGGATAGAGCTGGGAGGTTGCAAAATAATTAAGTGAATCAAAGAGCCAAGAAAAATAATTTCCAGGACTCAAAAGCACAGAAAAAGCCAGCTGTACTCCAGATGTGGAAGTTATGAGTGAAAGGGGATTCCTCAGGTTAACCTTGATTCAATAATTACAAAAATAATGGCATGAAAGGTCACCTTGCTGTTCTCAAGACAGCAGTGCTGCAGTTGTGCAGGGCTGAGGTTTTCAAACAGACAAGCTGCCATCCATGGAACATCACGATGGACAGCAGGAGATTCAGAAAAACTGCTTCTCAGGGGAGGGACTGGAGAGGAGGCAGCTGGATGTGGCTCCTGGGGACCTGGTTTGGGGGTGACATTGGTGGGGCTGGGTTGGTGATTGGAATGGATGATCTTGAAGGTCTCTTCAAACCTTGATGATTCTTTAACTTCACCTGAAAAGGACACGTCTTCAGATGGTTCTCTGCACGTATTTGCACCTCCTCCTACGTATCTTCCAGATGGCAGAAGACAGTAGAATCCAACTGGGACCTGTATTGAAGGCATCAGTTTAAAAGAATACCATAAGAAATTTATTTTAGCAAATCTGGAGCAAAGTATATAAAAATTCTTAGCACTTCAAGGGGAGAAAATATCTTCCCTCTTCCTAATTTCCATCTGACAATCATGTCATAATGTATACAATACACAAAACACTCTTTTATGGTTTAAAAATATTACAGAAATGGAGTTTGAAATCTTCCTGTGGAACTGTAAATGTGCAATCAATGAAAGCCCAGCAGTTAATCAATGGTAGTTTCATCAGTGATTGGTTTATGTAAGGACAGCCATCCTCAAGTCCTTAATTTAAAAACTTGAGGCTAGTTCAGAGGAACATGAGGCAGCCAGAAAAGCATTGTCTGCCACCTAAAAACTCACACATTTGAAAGTTATCTTACATACAAAAGAAAGCCTATTGCTAATAATCAAAAGTAGCAGAGGATTTAAGAATATACAAAAAAAAATTAATGACAACAAACGTGTTTTCCAGGGAAAAAAAAAAAAAAGCTTTTAATTCTTGTAAAAGTCTGGTAAAATAGCAATTGTTACAGCTAAGCTTTGAACTAGCAAGAAAACAATGAGTGGCTTGCTGACTCTTCCCATTAATTATCTGTTACAACGTTCACAAAGTCTCAGTATTTCAAACATAATTCTCTCTGAAATTCAGAGGCATTATCAGATAAACAGAATCAGTAAACACTCAAAATCACTGAATGCTGTAGATTTTAATTCCAACAGCAGCTTTCATATCTGCTCCATAATGATCTAATATTAACAGGGTTTTTTTGCTGTTCAGAGAAAGTGTAGGTCAATTTGTAACCCACTTACTGTTAAAAACATAAACTTCAAAAACACTCACGTGAGAGAAGAGCTGGAAATAGCAGTAGGAGGATCCTGCTTGGTTCAAAGAAACTTCTGCCAAGGAGAAGAACATAACCCTAAAGTGAAGGACTGACAGAGTAAGAACCAGTGCAGCTCCATCTGCAGAAACAGGCCTGTGTCTTCAAGGCTTTTCTAGCTGTTCACTGATTAACTGAGGGCAGGATATCACAAAGAGCTTGTATAAAATGCACAGGGATAGATCACCTCCAGAGCTAAACAGCAAAGTCAAATACCCGCAGAATTCTTGTTGGTTTTCTGTCTTGCTCAGTTCCTCAATTTCTCTTTTTGTTGCCTTTTCTACTTTTCATCACACTTGTGCTGTGGTATAGACAGTAACCTTTGGCTAAAATTTAAGAAGGAAAGATTAGTTTTGCTTTAACAAAGAAAGATTAAAGGTACAGAATATGTACATCTAAGCCTATCCACTCCAAGGTGAGGTCTTCTTGACCTATTAGATAGATGTTCAAAACTAGTTCATGGCATTTAGTCAATAATTTACCTCTTAGTAAATAACAATATAAATGCTCTATTTTGTCCTTAATTCCTTGACTCTTTATATCATTCTGTGTTAAGACTAGAGAAAGAAAACCACTCCCAAACACGTGCCATTTTCCATTAGCAAGTAGGACACTACTATGAAAGCCAAATTGTGTAAATACTTGGTTTTATTCAGAGAAATGTATTCTATAGTTAAGAAATTAAGTTGATTGCAGCAGACAAAAATGTAACGTCAAGACTGCTTAATTTCTTCTAATCCCATGGTCATAGTACCACCTTTACAAGCATAAGAATAGAAGTTTTAATAAACAGGATTATTCCTAGCAATGTTGAAACGAGAATGACTAATGATTTAAGACTAAGACCTTAGACCGATACAGGATCTTTAAATGAAATTGATGACCAGAATTTAATTTTTTTTTTTTCATTTTCTGTAATATGTTCTACCCCTTTGAAAAGAAGCATTGATGCACACTGTTGTATTTGTTCTCCTTGGATTTGCTAGAAGGAAGACAACGGGGAAGTCACAGGTCATGGAAACACACATTGTTCTGTGCTTTTCTTGAAACTTACCTAGGGCTGAACTACACGTACCATTTTGTCACAGCTGAAGGTTATGAACAGCATTGTTTTTACAGAAATTGAAAAAAATAAATAAAGTTGTTATCTTTTAACAAGATCAACATGGCAGTTTAACTACCAGTGACCTAGAGGTGCTACTTCAGAGTCATATTAAACTCCTTAATATACTGCTCTGGCAAATTCCTTAACCTACAGGGTCATCTGGCAACAACCAGCCTTCACCTGTGACTATTCCTTCTTTCCATCTCTTATGGATACTATTTACCTTTCTGTTTGTAATAGTAGTTCTCTCTGCCCTCCAAAAATTACAGCTTGGACAAAATTTATTCTTCTAATGTTAACTATTAAAAAAATCTCTCCCCCTTGGCATTTGTTTGGTATTTGCTCACTTCCGAATAGATTTTTCGTTCTACTTTTTTTTTAATGGTGTCATGACTGATATCCTTCTTCACCTAGGAAACTAGAAAACAAGAAAAGCTTTCCAAAAAATCATGCACAGTTGGTAATTTTCCAATAAGAAGCAGTAACTCCTCCTACCTGCCACTGGATATAGCTATTCAACATTATTAAGTACCTCTAGTTCCTCACAGCTAGACAAATCCCAAAGTACCTTCTTTATTGCATTTTTTTATTGATGAGGTTTGTCATTTTATGGGATGTGGTACAATAGAAAGCAATTTAGTCACTGATGCACACAAATGTTACCTTTTTGCAATGCGTCAGCAGCAATAATCTTCTTTCAAATATGCTGAGAAGGAGCTATAAACCTTCTCCTGCCAGAGGCAAGCTCTAGTGAGTCTGCTTGTGCTAAAAGATCCTCACAGAATATGTTGTTTAAGGTCTACATTCATCAGCTATAGCAATAATTAAGGTGCACAAGCAGTTCAATTTTTGCATGGCTCAAAGAAAATAGCCACTGAATCATCTCTTGGCTTTTCAAAACAGTTTATTTGATCTCTTTTTAGTGGCTCTGTGGGAAAACCTTGAGGAAGACGTGAAGGCCAGATACTATTTGAGTGTCTTAAACATCTCAGGAAAGGGGTGATTAGATGAGTCACAAGAATCAATGAACCCCAGGATTTTAACATTCCAATTGACAGCAGAACTCCTGTGAATTGAAAGTTTTCACATGCAGAACTTTGATTTAGGTGAATTGAAACCTTTTCCCTTTAACCTCGGTGAAAGCATCACTTTTAACTTCACCAGGAGGAAAAGAAATGAAATTCTGATCCTCTCCTCACCACTATAAGTCAGCTAAATAAAAGGTATTACAGCCTGCAATTGCATGAAGCAGTAATATTCATTGAAATGAAGAATTTTTTCCCCAAGTACTAGAAAACACTGGATATTTGCTAACAGAAATGGAAATATTTCATGGAACAATTTATAGAAGTGGCATTTTCACTGGAAACAATCTGAACTAAATCATTCAATCACAATTTATATATAGAAGTGAAAAGTTGGGCAGATTAAAAAAAAGGGAACTCGTCCACAAAACTTGTTTCTGAATAAGCTGGAGCTGTAAACTATAATCGTCATTCACAGAGAAATAGCTCCCAGGGCCAGTAATTCCAGGAGTGACAGACAGGCATGGGAGACTCTGTCAGCATTGTTACAGCCCAGGTATCGGGCACGAATCACAAACTACTCCGTAATAATTTTGATTCCAATCGCAGTTTATGGCCCTGTGGAAATCACTTCATTTCTGTCTCAGTTTTTTTTTCATTTCTATAAGGAGAAGGTTGTACATTTTCCTATAAACCTATTTCAGAGGGGTAGTGGGCAATTACTTATGACTTGCAAAGCTTTCTGAGGTAACAAATCTCTTTTGACCAAGTTTTGTATTTTAAAAAGCCTGATGTTTTCATAAATCTACCCCTAAACAGTTCACGGCACTAGAAAAACTAACCTAAATTTTGATTATGCTTTCAGACTGAAATAAAAGTGACCTAAGAAAGCATAAATTAAATGTATCAATACCAAACATTGACCCTCACTGGGGAGTGCCTGGGGAGAATTTTCTCACCATCAGTGATGATGATGTATTGCAGGACCACTACAATTAGCACCACTGAAAGCTCCTCACTTAGCAAGTATTCCCACTCCAGGAACTTTGGAGTCTGCATATATATATGTATATACACATATGTCTCCCCAAAGAGTTTGTCAATAATTTTTTGGATTATTTTTGGTACACATATATTTCCATTTCATGCTTTACATTATATAAACACACAGATGGAAACTTAAACATGTCAAAAAGATTCCAGCCAGTAACTCTGAGACAGTGTTTTATATTTTATACCAGTCTTCATTTTTATCTTTTCTCCTAAAGTAATTAGCCAACAACCGTTTCATAAGCTGACAATAAATAGGAACAGTAGTGAAACACTATTCCCAGGGTTATCCATCAAACTCCAAGAATTTAACAACGGAGTTAAAAGGAACTGCAGGTTCTGTGCACAACCAACAAGATGCAGGGCTGCAGAACACAATTTCTCTAGTATCACCACCAGTCTCCAGATGTGCATCCCTCTTTCTCTTTAATGACTACAGAGGGACTCTATGGTCATATAGCTCTTCATTTGGGAAATGTGGATGGCTTGGAGAATGCTGGGTCCTGACTTCTCTTACTCTACTGTCTGTTTGTACATGACCACAGATATGACAGATTAAACATGGCCAATGTCAGGAGCAGAAAGCTCTCAGAAGTGAATTTATAATAGTATTTGAATTAGTCATCACCTAGAAATACAAGTTTCAGCTCTTGCTTTTCATACTGTTTTCTTATTTTGTGTATTGTCCTCTAAAAATGCATTAATCTTGTGATTATTTCTTCATTGACTGAAAAGCACAATGGAAATAAAGCCTTGATTTTTTTCTTTCATCTATTAAGCATATTCTAATAATCTCAGTCTTTCTCTCTAATAGCAGCTACCTCCAGAAGGCTGCTATAGTCAACAGTGAATGGTTTGAGAAAGCAAAAAGCACTTATTTTGTCCCCTGAGAAAAAAAAACTTCAAATCCCTGCTTTAAAGTTGCTCTAGGTTTGAGACATGATTCTATTCTCCTAAACAGCAGCACTATACACTGCTGCAATTCCACTGGGTCATTCTTTATGTAAATTCTCATTAAGAGAGGCTTGGGTAACATTACATTTGCAATATAGTTCTCCAGATTCTGTATTTTGAAATCCAGCTCTAAAGCTAAAGCAGCTCTTTCATTAACTCACAAATGCCAGACGGAACACTTGGCTTGGCAGCCAGATACAAGTTTTTTGGAATGTTTACAGACAAAATCCTCTCCCTTGACCAAAACAATAAAAGGAATTATACCCACAGCTTTAGTCTGAAGATTTATATGTAATACGGCTGGAACAGAAAGTTAATGGTATGTCAGTGTCAGTTGATACAGTTTCATACAATATTCTGATCCCATTGACCTTCTGAGGGTAATGTGGCACAATTATTTATTCAAATTGTGGGCATCTCAAGAGAGAAAACCACAGTGTTTATTTTTCTTAAGTATTATTTTTTGTGCATCGTAACGCAAAGGATGCTGGTAGAAGTGGCAATAATACACAGATTTAAATAAAACCACAGTTAGAAAACCATTAATAGATTCACTTTCCACAAACTTTGAGGAAGATACTGAGCAAACTATGGTTCTCTGGCCTCAAAGTGACAACCTAGTGTCCACTAAGTCATCTACTACTAGATTGAACAGGTTAGCTGCTTGCAAAAATCTAAGTGATTACAAAGAAAAGAAAGGAAAAAATGCAAATTTTCCTTTTTGCTTACTATAACAAAACAACTTAACAGGGTTTCCTCAACATGGTGGTATTTGGTCAAAGGTTGGACTTGATATTGGAGGTCTTTTCCAACCTAAATGGTTCTATGATTCCATAAGTAGGTTTCATTTTGGTTACTTAAGAGATCCCTATGATCTAACATTTTCCAAAATCAATAACCATTAAAGAATGGACGTGGACAAACTTGGTTGATGTGATTTTTTTTTTTTTTAAATAAAACTTTCTTAGCGCTTAAGTGTTTTTGGAAACACTATCACAGAGACTATGAGATCATGTATAAACTGATAAACCTCATTGCAGTGCTGTTGGTAAACTAATACCGTGGTGGATTCCAAGCACCGCAGTGCAATTGCCACAGAAAAAACCACACGGAATTGCACAGAGCAAACAGAATTCCTGAGAAAAAGGCTTATCCAAGTTCCCATCACTCACCCTGTCATATTTCAGGGGAATGTGCCAAGTCCTGGATGATCTCTATTGCAAGGGAAACTCAGTTTCTTCTTTTATATTTGCTCTGCTTTACAAGAGATTGAAGCCAGGCCTCACATTCTAGATAACTCCACTAATTAAGCTAATTAGCTCTATAGATCAGATTTCTTCCCCTGAACTGATGAATATTAGATTATTTAGAACACAGTGAGCTGCCAGAAGGCAGAAAGATGATCTATCCCCAGAATGGCCTGTGTAACTCAGGTGGAACAGCAGTTTCACCTCAAATTCTGTTATAAACACAGAACTGTTATACTACAACATTACGTTCAATTTTTAAAATAGATCTTTGTGTCGTTAGCTCATAAATATATGTCCTACAAATTACACACTGTATTTTCACATACAAGAGAGATCTAAACTGGAAAATAAAAAAATATAGCATCGTAAATCATTCCAACATATAAGCCAATCTGTTAAACTAAATCAATATAAGCAGTAAACCAGCTATCACAAAAAGACACAAAACATGGTGCAGAATTAAAATCTGTGAAGACAACTGAAGTCAGGCTAAGCTTAACTNATAAGTAGGTTTCATTTTGGTTACTTAAGAGATCCCTATGATCTAACATTTTCCAAAATGAATAACCATTAAAGAATGGACGTGGACAAACTTGGTTGATGTGATTTTTTTTTTTTTTAANCCTCAAATTCTGTTATAAACACAGAACTGTTATACTACAACATTACGTTCAATTTTTAAAATAGATCTTTGTGTCGTTAGCTCATAAATATATGTCCTACAAATTACACACTGTATTTTCACATACAAGAGAGATCTAAACTGGAAAATAAAAAAATATAGCATCGTAAATCATTCCAACATATAAGCCAATCTGTTAAACTAAATCAATATAAGCAGTAAACCAGCTATCACAAAAAGACACAAAACATGGTGCAGAATTAAAATCTGTGAAGACAACTGAAGTCAGGCTAAGCTTAACTTACAGTTTCATTTTAGTTTTTACTTTTGTACATATGCATGCACTGCGGATAGCCTTGGAAATTTATTATTTAGTCTAACTAATTAACCAAAATAATTTAAATTCCAAATCATAATAAAATGCCCTTTTATAGTTTGCAGCCTTGCTTACAAATAGGAGTAACAGACAGATTAAAATAAGATTTCTCTAGTTCATGTTAAATTACAATTTCAACATCTCTTGTAAGAAAAGGGAAATTTCCTGCTCATTTACACACTTATTTCAGAACTGCTACAGATTAGCTGGTGATTACTCCAAGTACAAAACAAAGGATTTCCCATGACAAAATTCTCTTCTTTACATCATGCTCACAGACAACAGAACTGACTGAACCAGTTCAAGGATCTGAGGTGTCTATGCCTGTGAACTCCACATATGTCATTAAAGACTGTTTCTCCTAAAAAGGATATCTAATAACACAAATATTAAAGTTGTTATTATTTTAATACAACTACAGTCTTCGGGAGGAAATCAGTGTTTATGTTTTTTAATATTGTGAAGACGTGGTTCTTTAGTAAAGAAACATTTATGGATCTGATCCCTTTTTCAGTTTTCAGGTTTTGATTGAACTCACCAGCTAAAATGTGAATATTTTACAGAAAAAAGCTGCTTTAGTATTTGGAATTTGCTAAAGAAGGGTTCTGAAGGTAGGATGAAAATTCTAGGTCAATTAAGAGTAAGAAAACGAACCACAGAACAAAGAAGTAATGGATATAAAACAGAGGAAGAATTGTAGGCTCTACATCTTTTCAAGTTTAGGTAACTCCTCTGAGTGTCTGACTGTCACTCACCTGGCCCACTAAATAATGGTTATACAAAACAACAGAGAGATACAACATCCATGTAGGCAAAGTGTTCACATGAGATTCAAGAGATCTATTTGCAAGTGCATGTGCTAAAGAGTGCTATAAAACAGCCTGGCTATNATAGGGGACCTTGTCAGGAATCTGTACAAAATTCATGATACAAGAAATTTGTATAAATGAGAATCTGGGACAATGAAGAATGGGGGTTATATTATGAGAAACTTTTGTACCAAGTAATCAAAATGAATCACATACTGGAGGCATTCTGAAGTAGAATATAACAAAGTTTAGTCACATTAAATTTATAGTAAACATGTGAAACATGCCAAATGTGCAGCTACATATCCTGACCATTAACTTTTCTGTATGAATGAATCAAACGTGAGCAATGGGAACAAAAGAGTCTTCTGTTAATACGTTTATATGGATAGATTTTTTTTTTCTGCCTGCA